>JAVJIF010010958.1:0-107454 GCA_038442645.1 Agave tequilana | reverse complement strand
AATAGGTGATGGCTAATCTAATGGTCACTTATGAACAAATAATGCGGAATTTAAAACTAAGATGACCAAATTAAACTTCTTTTAATTAAACACTTATGTATAACACAAGAGTGTTGCCGAATTCCCTTGCGAGGCTCTGGACAAGCTCCTCTAGATTCCCCTTGAATGGGTTGAGGTGTCGCGGTGGCTCTCTTGGTTGAATACTAGTGTTAACAACAATCCCAAGCAAGTATAGCAATTTAAGCACAAGGGTATATCAAGCATGTAAAGTAAAGACAATGAAGTAATGCAAGATATAAAAGAGACAAAGAGAGAAAGAGAGCAAGAGTGAGCAATCGCAAACACAAAGGGTTTGTTTCGAGGTTCGAGCACACTTGCTCTAAATCCCCGCCTTCGACACACGAAGGATTTCCACTATGCACGATCCAACCGGATCTCTCCTTGGTGCCGCAACACCTACAAGCCCTCGGACTCCCAAGTCCCTTACACACCACAAGCCCACCGGCTCGTCGAGGCCGCACCTCAAGCTACAAGTCCTCACTAGGACCCAACAACACCAAGTCCTCACTAGGACCCGAAACAAACCGCGAACACAACCGTCCGCCTTCTCAAAGAACAAAGATGAACTTTGGTGATCACAACTCTTGATCACCTAAAATCCTCTCACAATAACACTCCTATAGAATGAATAGCTCAATGGATGCTCAAGTGTTTGTGTGAGAAAGCAAGGAAAGAATCTTTGGTGAAAAACACAAGAAAATCTCTTTTACACTCTTTGATAAAACTCTCCTTTTAATTGGAAGTATTGACTCCAATTTTGTGGGAAAAACCCTTCAGAAAGATTGGGAAAAACTAGCTCTAAGGTCTCCAAAAATCTTGGCTTAAAACAATGACAAAACCCCCTTTTATAGAGGCCAGAAAAATCTGACCGTTGGGCTCTGTCAGAGCTACCGGTCGACCGGTCCGGTCGACCTGCAACGGTCAAAAATCCGACCGTTGCAGCCTCCGTCGACCGGCCCGGTCGACCGCGCAACTGGAGAAGAGAGTAAACTCTCTGTCGGTCGACCGGTCCGGTCGACCGATACTTCCCGAGAGCAAAGCTCTCTGAAGCGGTCGACCGGCCCGGTCGACCGATCTCCAGTGCACACTGGCGTGCACGTTGTGCACGTCCGGTCGACCGACCCGGTCGACCGGCCTCTGTCAGTTCTGAAAAATCAGAACTGGCAGAACCAGAAAGTGGGATTAAGGATTGGTCTTTTGGCTTAATAAAATCCCAGAAATTCACAGTAAATCCAGAAAATAGTTTCAATCAAAATAAAAACTGTTTTTCTAAAAAATATGTTTTTCTAAAACTTGTTTTTCCATAACTTCACAAAATGCAAAAACAAGATATTTTGAACTTATAAAGCAAAGTGTGTATGGATATGATCCACCACACAATCAAGATGAAATATCTATTTTTGACATAAAGCACTAAACTTGTTTTGGTTAAAGGATATGTATATAAGAAATTACCAAAACCCAAAGTAGATATTTTGTCATAAAGAAAATCTCATCAAATACAAAACAAGATATACTTTTAAAGCATAGTGTGTATGGATATGATCCACTACACAAATAAGATGAATATCTAGTTTTTGACATAAGGCTCTAAACATGGTTTTGGATATAAGATATGTATACATGAATACCAAAACCAAATTGTATTTTATCACAAATAAAAATCTTTTCTTAACTAGGAAAATCTTTTATGAAAATCATTCTATCAAGAGTTCTATCAAGAGTGTGTGTGTGTGATATAGACTTGAGCAACCCACCAACTATCTATCCTTTACATTTTTAACTAAAACAACAAAAATCTTATACCTAGACACAAGTCTTCTTCTTGAAGTCTTCCCTTGAAGTCTTCTCATCTTCTTGACTTGGTCCACATGCAATCCACCGAGCTCATCTCTAGATGTGATCTTGATGCATAGGCTCGTGAATCAACGGTGCTAGCTTCCAACTTGACTTTAAATCCTTTGTTGAAGCTCCACACCTACTAAGATCTTGATAAGGAATCTGTCACTAATTAAACACAAGATCATTA
Organism: Agave tequilana; assembly: GCA_038442645.1. NCBI lineage: Eukaryota > Viridiplantae > Streptophyta > Magnoliopsida > Asparagales > Asparagaceae > Agave > Agave tequilana. The sequence goes on along the minus strand of JAVJIF010010958.1, from coordinate 105,365 downwards.
GTAATCATAACTTCATGAGTTGATCATCATCAAAACTAGAGTGATAGGCCTTTGGGCCAACAATCTCCCCCTTTTTGATGATGACAAAACTCATGACGTTATATATGCATGGATTAAAGTAAAGCTTCAAAGAAGCTCCCCCTTAACTCATGCATACAAAATAAATAAAATATGATCATGAAGCACATGAATATGGATGCAAATATGGAGATGCAACAAGCATAAATCAAAATCTTTTTACTCCTATTTGCATAAATCAAACACATATGCATAAATACAAATCTTAATTCCCCTTAAGTAAGAAGGACAAATACTTCTCCCCCTTAAGCACAAGGAAATCATGCATATATATATCAACAAAAACACCAATACTTCTCCCCCTTTTTGTCAATCATCAACAAAGGGTTCAAAGTAAAATCAAATCAACAAATTTTCTCCCCCTTTATGTCAAAAATAAAGAAGTCAAGGAGGGGCGATACAAATCAAAAATTTTGAATTTTTCTCATCAAAACAAAATCATTAATTCTATTTTATCAAAACAATTTTGAATTTTCTCTTTGATATCAAATAAAAATATTGATACCATTTTAAAATCTAATGCATAAGATTGAAAATAAGATTTGAATTAAGCTTAGCATTAACAACACATGAAGAATTCGAACTAGTTAAATGAGAGTGTTTAACAACTAGTACGAAATCCTTCTATCAAGAATAAATCTAAGGATTTTCATGAAATAGCAATGAAACACAAAACACTCAAACACTCTAATCTATAAAGTCCAAATAGTTTCAAAGAAGTGAGTGTGTACTAATGTTATGTGAAACATGGCATCATGAAAATGGCAATAAGGTACAATATTCCTTAGAAAATCATAAACATCAAAATCATTTCACATTTTTTTATTAAATCATTGAAAACAAAATCTATATGTCAAGATATATGTATGTTTTGACAATACATGAAATATACATACATATCTCTTAAACTCAAGTGAGTCTATATGAATGGATTTGCATTGAAGGCAAAAGACTCAAGAGTTATACATGTATATTTTAAGGTTTGGCAAAACACACATATACATGAAATAAAAGGCACATGATCATAAATCAAATCCAAAAGGTGAACATAAGTTTAAATATGTATGAATCATCAAAACTAAGCAATACAAGTACATTTCAAGGGTTCAAATAAGCATTTAAGCACACTTACTAATAGATCTTTTTGAGGCCCATGATATGTTCAAGTATAAATCCTAGTGTTGACAAAAACTAACATATAAACTAATATTCAAATCATGAAGCATTAATTTTAAGAAAAATTGAATCATGTGACAATCTCAAAACTATTTGAAGAATACATAACTAGTATAAATTGTTTTTGAAAACTAGTTAAAGATCCTTCAAATATGTCAAATCATATGTTTTTCATGAATGAGACTAAGTACATAAAAATCCAAGCACTCATAGTCCATAAAGCTCATAAATATATTTTTGAATAAAAGATGAGTGTTCAAAGGTTATGTAAATAGTATTTCATGAAAGTTGTCATTGAAGCTCAAATCACATAGAAATCATTGTTATCAAATCAACACAAAATCATTTTTATTAAAAACTACAATCTTCATGGTATATGTATGAATTATACAATCTAACAATACACATACATATCCCAAATTGTAAAAGAGTCTATCAAATATTTGCATGAAAGCTAGAGACTCACGGGTATACATGTATATTTATTAGATTTGAATTAAACACACATATACATGAGGTAAGATCAAAGATAGCATAACAAGTATAAATGACCGAATCATCAAACTAGCCTATACACATGCATATAGTGGACACAAATGAGCATGAAGTTCAAATATATATGAGTCAATTGTAGTTCACTATTTGTACATGTATAATACAAGTTTTTGATAGAAACTACACTTAAACTAGTATATACCACATGAAACACCAAAAATATCTTAAAATATGAACATGCTATGAATATTATGAATGAACAAGCATGTACATAAATGAAATAGGAGTTTAGAAATTGTTACCAACTCCAAAGCTCCTAGCATGGTGGTTGATCCACCAAAGCTCCTTGATAGCGATGCAACCCAAAAGTATGTCCATCATGTCCAAGTGCATCCACTACCAAGGTACCATCCCTCTCACGTTTTGAGAGCGCCCTCACCTACATCAAATACACAAGGTGGGGATTTTGGTACCCATATTTTCTTGGGTCCTATGGGGTTAGTCTTGTAAGGACCCAACCAAGCATTTTATTTTTATCAAAAATAAGAACATTTAACCTTTCATAACAAAATTTTCTTAGATGGCCTTTGCGGCCACAATGTGTACATGTGTACACCTTAGCATACTTATGAGTGGGAGTGTGAGCATGATGTGCATCATAAGCATGGTCATGATGATGATGTGCATGAGTATGAGGAACTTGTTTCTTTTGAAACAAGGATTCCAATCTAGTATGATTGAATGCACATGAGCTCAAATTAGAGCTCAATTATCAATTTTATTTTTCAAATTTTTAATCTCATTTTGATCAATGTGTGCATGAGAAGCATGATGAGATATAGAATCACTTTTCTTTTTCTTTTGTGAAACAAAATCTTTTCTTTTTCAACAAATTTTCTTTTCAAAGATTTATTTTCTTGAAAAACTTCTTCTCTTTGTTTTTCCACCAAATGATTTTATCCTTCAAAATAGTGTTCCCTTCACATAAATCATTCAATTTAGCAGTCAGGAAACATTCTCATTTTTCAAATCTTTATTTTCCTTTTCTAAGCATGCAAGTTTATTTCTATATGAGTCATGTTCCTTATGCATGCAAGCAATTTCCTTTTTCAAATTTTATTATTCTTTTTAATCATGTCATACTCAAGCAATAATTGGCAAAATGTATTAAGCTCATCATATGACATATCCTCATCATCGGATTCGGAATTTACCTCAAGGGGTTATCCCCTTGGACCATATAGCATACGTTGGAGATGTCGCTTCCAACGTCCGAGTCACTCCCCGCATAGTATAGATCTTTTTCGCCGAGGGAGGTGATGACGTTCCATACTACAAAAGCCGATTCAACATTAGAAATCCTAGATAAATAATCATCATTTAGGGTTGACTTAATAGCATGAAGGGCTTTTGCATTAGCCTCAATGTTCTTACCATTTAAGTAATATTCTTTATTAGTTGTGGCAAGATATACACTAAGGCCAAGTCCTTTGAGGAACAAAGACATCTTAACCTTCCAAATTTGGATGTTAAGAATGTCAAAGGTGGGTGGTGACATGAAGTCCATTGTGGGTGTACAAATCTTGTGATTAGCCTAAAATGAAGATCTTTAACTCTAGGTTGTTAGACCTAATATCAGAGCACTTGGCTCTGATACCAATTGTAAGATCACCTAGAGGGGGGGTGAATAGGTGATGGCTAATCTAATGGTCACTTATGAACAAATAATGCGGAATTTAAAACTAAGATGACAAATTAAACTTCTTTTAATTAAACACTTATGTATAACACAAGAGTGTTGCCGAATTCCCCTTGCGAGGCTCTGGACAAGCTCCTCTAGATTCCCCTTGAATGGGTTGAGGTGCCGCGTTGGCTCTCTTGGTTGAATACTAGTGTTAACAACAATCCCAAGCAAGTATAGCAATTTAAGCACAAGGGTATATCAAGCATGTAAAGTAAAGACAATGAAAGTAATGCAAGATATAAAAGAGACAAAGAGAGAAAGAGAGCAAGAGTGAGCAATCGCAAACACAAAGGGTTTGTTTCGAGTTCGAGCACACTTGCTCTACATCCCCGCCTTCGACACACGAAGGATTTCCACTATGCACGATCCAACCGGATCTCTCCTTGGTGCCGCAACACCTACAAGCCCTCGGACTCCCAAGTCCCTTACACACCACAAGCCCACCGGCTCGTCGAGGCCGCACCTCAAGCTACAAGTCCTCACTAGGACCCAACAACACCAAGTCCTCACTAGGACCCGAAACAAACCGCGAACACAACCGTCCGCCTTCTCAAAGAACAAAGATGAACTTTGGTGATCACAACTCTTGATCACCTAAAATCCTCTCACAATAACACTCCTATAGAATGAATAGCTCAATGGATGCTCAAGTGTTTTGTGTGAGAAAGCAAGGAAAGAATCTTTGGTGAAAAACACAAGAAAATCTCTTTTACACTCTTTGATAAAACTCTCCTTTTAATTGGAAGTATTGACTCTAATTGTGGAGAAAAACCCTTCAGAAAGACTGGAAAAAACTAGCTCTAAGGTCTCCAAAAATCTTGGCTTAAAACAATGACAAAACCCCCTTTTATAGAGGCCAGAAAAATCTGACCGTTGGGCTCTGTCAGAGCTACCGGTCGACCGGTCCGGTCGACCGGCAACGGTCAAAAATCCGACCGTTGCAGCCTCCGGTCGACCGGCCCGGTCGACCGCGCAACTGGAGAAGAGAGTAAACTCTCTGTCGGTCGACGGTCCGGTCGACCGATACTTCCCGAGAGCAAAGCTCTCTGAAGCGGTCGACCGGCCCGGTCGACCGATCTCCAGTGCACACTGGCGTGCACGTTGTGCATGTCCGGTCGACCGACCCGGTCGACCGGCCTCTGTCAGTTCTGAAAAATCAGAACTGGCAGAACCAGAAAGTTGGGATTAAGGATTGGTCTTTTGGCTTAATAAAATCCCAGAAATTCACAGTAAATCCAGAAAAATAGTTTCAATCAAAATAAAAACTGTTTTTCTAAAAATATGTTTTTCTAAAACTTGTTTTTCCATAACTTCACAAAATGCAAAAACAAGATATTTTGAACTTATAAAGCAAAGTGTGTATGGATATGATCCACCACACAATCAAGATGAAATATCTAGTTTTTGACATAAAGCACTAAACTTGTTTTGGTTAAAGGATATGTATATAAGAAATTACCAAAACCCAAAGTAGATATTTTGTCATAAAGAAAATCCATCAAATACAAAAACAGATATACTTTTAAGCATAGTGTATGGATATGATCCACTACAAATAAGATGAATATCTAGTTTTTGACATAAGGCTCTAAACATGATTTTGGATATAAGATATGTATACATGAATACCAAAAACCAATTGTATTTTATCACAAATAAAAATTCTTAACTAGGAAAATCTTTTATGAAAATCATTCTATCAAGAGTTCTATCAAGAGTGTGTGTGTGATATAGACTTGAGCAATCCACCAACTATCTATCCTTTACATTTTTAACTAAAACAAACAAAATCTTATACCTAGACACAAGTCTTCATCTTCTTGAAGTCTTCCCTTGAAGTCTTCTCATCTTCTTGACTTGGTCCACATGCAATCCACCGAGCTCATCTCTAGATGTGATCTTGATGCATGGCTCGTGAATCAACCGGTGCTAGCTTCCAACTTGACTTTAAATCCTTTGTTGAAGCTCCACACCTACTAAGATCTTGATAAGGAATCTGTCACTAATTAAACACAAGATCATTAGTAATCATAACTTCATGAGTTGATCATCATCAAAACTAGAGTGATAGGCCTTTGGGCCAACAATCTGCATATCAAAGTTCGGATTGAGTTCTACTGAAGTGCGGACTCCACTATGAGCTACCAGTGGTACGGGATACTGGAAGAAAATGACTAAAATAATAGGCGATGCTGATTGTTATTATTGTATAATTAAGTTATACGGCTTGCCACTTATGTATGATATCTATGCTACTGTATTGAACCATCTGACTTGCTTGTTTCTGGGTTTCTATATGTTTTCTTATTCTGTTATTGAGTAGGCAACTAGGGGTATATAAACTCAGCCTATGGTGACATGAGATATAAGATATATATATATATATATATATATATATATATTATATATATATATATATATATATATATATATATATATATATATATATGAGAGTTTTCTTATTTGAATTATTTTCTCGACGTACTAATCTCATGAATCCGTAATCTGAGCTTGTATAACTAGTTTTGTACACATTTTCTTTACTTGATGTCTCATTATATGCTCATGTGTGCTTGTGCTCATGATACGATTTTTTATATATGTTTTTTCTGATCTGATTTTATCGATACACGTGTGTTTTTCTGAGCATGCCACTTGGCTTTGTTTTATGTATCGGTGGGTTATTTCCTGATAACCCTGACCCGCATGTCCAGATCCTAGAGCGTGGAGTGTAGCGAACCCTTCTGTGGAGTCCAGAGCGCGCAGCGAAAGCGTGATTTGATCGTCCGTAGCTCTTTTCTTCTAGCTTCCCTCTTGACTGGCTCTTGAGATTTCCTTTGCAGCTCATGGGTATCTACCAGCATGTGTTCCTTGTAAATCTCCTTGTAAATCGTACTTTTGCGTCTCTTGGTGATGTAATATTGATATAATATTATGTCAAACTCTGTGATAACTCTATACTTGCACTGTATTATTGGAATGTATATTACCACTATACTTTAGCACTCTAATTCTTGCATGTACTGATGTTTGGCGTACATATGAGGGTATTTTCACTTTGCATATGTGCATAGCAGTAGCTCTCCTTATCCACGGGATCGGGGCTTACACAAAGCCAAGCTTTGAAGCTAACAAAGGTTAATTCAAGTGCTCAAGCACAATGGGCACATCTAGCACTTAAGGAGGAGTCAAGTTCAAGGAATCAAGCTTTTGGATCAAGTCAAATTGAAGAATCAAGATGAAAACTTGTTTATAAAGTTTGTAAGTGTTCAGAAGTTTTGTAGAGAAAATAATGTGGATTTGATTGCTCAAGTTTACATCCCCCCCACCCCCCCCCCCCCCCCCCCCCCCCCCCCGCAAAGATTGATGTTGGTTTTCATGATCAAAAGTTTTAAAGTTTTGATTTTATCAAAAGATTTATTTTCTGAAAAGAAAATCTCAAAAACAATTTTATATCGATTTATATGTATATTGAAATTATCTATACATATTAGAGCTTCAAAAGATTTTTAATAACTTAGTTTTTTATACATGTTTTGAAAAAACTTAATTTTATAGAATTTATAGATATTTATTTTTAAAATTTGAAAGGATTTCAAAAATGTTATTTTAACTGTCCATGTACCAGGACAGTCAAACAAGTTTTGTTGTCGACTGCTGACACTGGTATGCACAAGGCTGAGTGCAACTCAACTGTCGACAATCTCCTATAGCTGTCGACTGGGAGTTTAACAGAACTGAGCTTGAGCTCAGTCTGTTGACAACCAAGGATAGCTGTCGACAAACAGTCTAACAGAGACAGAGTCTGTCATAGTCTGTCGACAGCCACACTTGACTGTTGACAGGTATTGTACAATTTTCTATTTATTTGACCATTCGAACCATACTTGTCGACAAACATGTTTGTTGTCGATAGTAAGTCTGTAAACCTGCTAGATTTGGTTCTCAGCGGCTATGTTTCTATTGCAAATATTTCAGATTTGTTTCCAACAACTATTTCATAGTTTTAAAAGTATTTAACATGTTTTTATTGTTGGGTTATGCTGAGTAATGATCTTTAATCTTCTCTTATAAATAAGAGTGATTAGAGAGTGTTCTATAACAAGTTTTGCAAAAAGTTTTCGAGTTTCTCGTTCTAAATCTTTTGTGAAAAAAGTTTTTTTTTAAGTTTTCAATTTCAAATTTCTAGTTTTCTCTCACCAACACTTGAGCTTTCAAATTCTTATTTATTTTATTAATTGGGCTTGTAAGAGAGTTTTGTTTGTGGTCAAGAGTTGATCACAAGTTGTTTCAAATCATCGTATTGAGTGTTGGTGGTAGCGACTGTAGGCTGTCTAAAAATCACTAAGAACAAAGCCTTGAATGCGGACCTCATCAAACGTGAGGGTCACTCCCAGCTCAGACGCGAGTCTCAAATCAGACGCGAAAATGAGATCTCAACCTAAACACGGATGTCATCATAAAGGAAACGGTATCCAAAGGTTAGGCGCGACACTCGCGCTGCTCTGCGCTTTACATCAAACGCGAGCTTATGAGCTCCGCGTTCTCACTCAGACACGACCCTGAGAAGCATGTGAGCTCCCCGTCTAACAACAAAGCGAGTTCCCACTCAGACACGACCCTGAGAAGCATGTGAGCTCCGCGTTTAACAACAAAGCGAGGTCCGCGTCTAATGCGAGGCCCGTGTTCTATTGTAAATAACTCCCATTACTGGGTCAATTAATACCCACATAATGTGCGGAGTTAATTCCCATTATGGAGAGATTTTAGAGGAAAATTCTACTCATGAATCTTTCTATAAATAGCTATGAAAGCTATAAGAAAAGGGGCTTTTCTGGAGGATTTTCTGAGCTAAAGGGAAGCAAATTCAGCAACCTAAAAGTTCAAAACTTTAGAGAGAGAAAGATAGAGAAAGAGAATTTTTTTTAAGAACTCCAATGCTTGCTGCGTTCAAGATTCACTCTCCATCGACACATAAAGAACCCAGTCTTAAACAAAGAAGAGATCCACTCAAACCCTCCTCTCTTTTGTAATCAGATTTTGATCCGTTGTAACCTTCTTTGCAATTAATAAGAATTTTTACACGACTCAATTTTTCGAGGGAACAACGGCCTTGATCAAGCTTGAGGGCTTGTGTATTTTGTTCTTGCGAGAATAAGTGAGGGACTTATCGGTCCAAGAGTTCTTAAGGTAGCTTGTACGTGTTGAGACACCAAGTGATATTGCGGGATCGTGCATAGTAAAAATCCTTCATTGTGATGAAGGCAAAGATGTAGAGCAAGTTGCTCGAATCTCGAAACAAATCTCCTGTGTTTGCAATTGCTTTACTTTTTCTCTCAACTAAACTATCTATTTATTTCTTGTGTAATTATTAATTGTGTTCAATCTTATATGCATGATATTATCTCACTTTTATGCTTGTGCTTAATTATTATTCTTATTTATATTGATATTGTTTAATATGCTTGAACTCATTTAAACTAAAAAAGTAATTGTGCACCGCAACTCTTATTTTAAGAGGAATCATGAGGAGAAGTTTAGAGCCCTTCATCGAGTATACAACTTCTTTTTGGTTGTTGAGTTGAATTTGATTATTGTGTTGTTAATTAAGTTTTAATTTCTGTATTGATTAGCATATCACCTATTCACACCCTCTAGGTGATTTCAGCGATGGCTCTAAAAGCTGCCATGATGCGGCATTCTCACTTCTTCGACTCGGTTCTGCATAAGCTTTTTCAGATCTTGAACACAGACGAACACGGACGAACTCTTCGATCTTTCTCCGAGAGCGGTTGTGATGATTCCTCATGCAGGGATATGACGATCTCGATCTGTTGTTGTATTGTTCCAGCGGAGTAGGGGGCTGCTCTGTGTCACGAGCGGATTCTTTTGATTTCGAACCACTCAAACCCGCGCGGCACTTAACTCGCTCTTTCTTCTTAGAGGCGAAATTAAGTCAGCCTAACCCTCACACTCACTCACTCAAGAGAGAGAGAACACTTGGAGAAGAAGTGGAAGCTTGTATTGCTTACTCTTACTTTCTTTGATGATTACATCTGCGACACCTCCGGCGTTGAGAGTGTCGGCGCTTGAAGCCTTCGTAGTAGTGGGCCTCTCTGGTGATGGAGGCGGTTCTCGGGTGTTATGGAGGGCCGTGATCTAGATGAGGAGTTGGTCATTCAGATGGTTCATCTCCTTCAATTCACAAGCTGCATTTTCTTGATCATGCACCGCTTGCTCCCGTCAGCGGTTGAGCAGGGCTTGCTGCTTCGCCATCTCCTCCGTCATGTCAGCGAACATTTTGAGGAGTTAGGCTTCGTATGTTGATGGTGGGTGGATGTCTCCAGTTGCCCCTGCGAAGATGCATAGACAGTCTCCTCTACAATGTGGCTGAGATTGAGGTCATTTGGGGAAATGATGCTCCAGCGGTGGTAATGGATTTGCCCTTGGAGGTGATCCTGTCGTCGGTAATCAGATGCTTCTTCGGGACCATGGTTCATTTGGAGAGGCTTTTGAGGATGTGTTTGATAGGAGAGAAATTTGAGTATTGAGACTCAAATCTCAACGAAAACATCAGTTTGTGGTGGAGATTTTTCTCCACGAGCGATCAGACGGACGATCCTCACCACAAGCGAGAAAAAACTTGAGTGGGGATTCATAACGTGAAAGAAAGTAAATTACGACACAAAAAGAGATGAGATTTTTACGTGAAAATCCAAATCAAGAAAACCAGGGGAAGTAGGAGAAAAATCCACTATAATCTGTCGGTTACAAGAATTACAAGAATAAATGCTTGGGCTCTTTCTGAGATCGGATCCAAGATGAAGAAGATTCCCCTTCTCGCTAGAAGAGGAGGCCCATTTATACTTAATCTGATATGTGTGCATATGGACGGTGATATGGGCATGATTCTTGGAACCGCACGATCTGCACTTGTTGGCTTATTATAATGGTTATGATTGTCATCGCTTGATTGATGGGATTGCATGCAGAGAATCTCACCTTTGTTCATAACTACCCAAGTTGGAGGGTGTTTTACGTTATGAAAGATCAAGATGTGAAACTGTCAGTAAAGATCAGGTATAATCTGTTTTCATAGTGTAACTGAAGGCGGAGATTTAGGATGATATGTCGTCGTGGTGTAACTGAAGGCGGAGATTTGAGATGATATGTTACCATGGTCGTCTTGTGCGAAGATGAAGTCTTCGAAAAGGGGAGCTTCGTGATGGTTGGGATCATCAAAGTTCTCTGGGAGGAACCGTCCTCGAGGTAAAGAGCAGTTTCTGAAGTAGCCTCGAAATGACGGAGGCTTTTAGTTACTTGGACACATGTCATCATCTTGTAAGGCTCAGATTTTGACCACTACACTTACCATTATGCATAACAGAGGTGAGCGATACTCAAAAAATTGTAGGTTTAAACTGAAATGGTACCTACATGTATTCACAAATTTGTTGTGCAACTCTTATTTTATGACTAAATGTCTTCTCTATTATAATTTTCAAATAGGGAAAAATTGTTGGTATTTGAAAATTATATTTTTAAAAATATAATCATTTTCAATTATTATTGAATGGGTGTGTCTCTGTAATTGAATGACATGTTTTTTTTATATTCCTGAACACCTTTTGGAAATGCCTTGTAAATAACCAATATCTGTGTCCTTTTATTTATAGGCACCTATTGGAAATAATCCTTGGCTGGGACATCCGTCGAGTTTGCTAATTGTCGATTTCATTGGCTTTGTTGTACTCTGAAAGTGTATTGCCTAGTAACCGAGTAGAAAAATCAACCGAGTAGGGTTAAGTTTTCTATATCTTATTTTACAATCTTATTATTTATATGAATAGAAGTTTTCTTATAATTAACATCAATTGTCTATTATTAAATAAAATTTTCTATTTACTAATATTACTTGTTTCTCTTCCATCCACCACTCATATTTCCAACACTGAGGTCCATCGCTCCTTCACTTTTGTCGTATAATTGTAAACAGAGAAGAGAAAATAGACAATATATTTTGTTACTAATAGTAATAAAATAAATTTTAGGGCAATTGTTTGAAAAAAATACAATTTTGAATAATAATTCCAAAAACCAATGTTTTCCATAGATTTTGCAAAGGGGAAAACTTACAAAAAGGGGGTCGAGGAGCTAAATTATAAGTATTCTTTAAAGTAAAAAGATTATAAGTAGATCTCCTCTGAGATTTCTGAGGAAGTGTGCCGGTAAGAATCTGATCTGCGCGCGATCACTTTATCCCTTTGACGATGCGATCGATCAGACAATCGGACTGCTACCTGATGGGATTCTCTTCTCGCCTGGTTCGGGGAATCAGAGAATAGAAGGTTGGTAGAGCCCTCTTGTTACTTCTCAAACTGCCTCCACTTGGGAATTCCTTCTCGCCTTGTACCGGAGATTTCTTGAGAGGGGAAAAAGATCTTAGGGTATTAGCACCCTGATTAGAGAAATAATTCTCTGAATTCTTGGAAGCAAGAGAATGGGTCTCTGTTTAGCCGTCTCTCCTCTTTTTCATCTGCTTTTCAGTCTCTCTCTCTGTGTGTCTCTTCGTATACCTCTGGTGGGCTATTTATAGGAAAGCAAGGGTATAATTGTCCCTTGAAAGTCTGAAAACAGATTGAGTCAATCTGTTTAAATCTGGAAAGTAGCCTTGCCGCGAGGCTAGAATTAGCTTTTGCGAAGCAAGGAATAGCAGGTAATGTTGATCTCCTGATCCGCTTTGATTCTTTCCAAATAACTGAAAGATCTCCCCTGATCTTCTTACTTGTTTTAGGAGAGTCAAGAGATTATGGTAAACAACTGTCAAATTTGATCTCAGATTTGATCTCGATTAGATTTGATCTTGAATAGATTTGATCTCATCTGGAGATTCAATTGGTCAAAGGTGACCATAAAAGACCCACAGCGGGGCTACTTCGTCGAGCTCGTAGCGGAGCTAGGGGAAGCATCTGGCGAAGTTAGAAAGAAAGCTCTTCAGCGGAGCTGGATACTTTCGTGGCGAAGCTACCCACTAACCTTCTGCGCGGCTGCATAGGATTTAACTGAGCACCTCTTGCAGCGAAGTTCGTGAGGAGACTCTCTGCGATGCTAAGCAATTTCAGCTTCTCATACGAGACTCATCTTGTGGGCTCATGTGGGGCTAAGTGTTGAGCTAACTTAATGTCCCCTACGAGCTTTTCTTGGTTTACTGTCTGCTTCTCCGGATCAGTAGAGTCTAAATTGCTGATTCGTCCCTTTGAGATGGGTAAAGAACTGGTCGTTAGCTTGTCTGCCGCTTGTCTTTTGTAGATGTCAACAAATTAGACATTGTTCAGGCCAGTTAAGAATCTTATCTTTTTTAGAGTGTCAACAACCAATCTCCTCTGAAAATATTTTTAAAAATCGATTTCTGACATGCCATGTCGGCGAAGGTTCATTTCACCTAGTTCACGTACGTTGACACTTCTAAAAGACAAAATCACATATGGTTCTTCAGCTGATTTGTACACTGTCTAACTTGTCGACACTTCTAAAAGATAAATCGAAGAGAATTTGATTATTTGCTCACGCTTTGTTAGGCTTGCATCAATTCACGAAAGATAGATAAGTCATCCAGGCCTTACTGAATCCAATTAAGTATAAAGAGGAAACACACCTTTAAACATGCTTAAACAAGCCTTAAAGGTCATTATTTTAGCCCAACAGGCTAACCTCATCAGATAGGCTAGCTTTACCATAAGCTAGAATCTTCGCTTCACTGCAAGCTAGCTTCAGCCCAATTAGCTAACTTCGCCAAATTGGCTAGCTTCGTCGGAAGTTAGAGGCTTAGTTTGAAATCACCTAGAGGGGGGGTGAATAGGTGACTAGCTAATCTAATGGTGAATTAATGTGGAATTAAAACTATTTATGCAAACTAAAAATTCTTAATCTAAACACACAAGGTATAACCTAAGAGTGTAGCCGGATTCCCCGTGAAGGGCTCTAAACTATCTCCTCAAGATTCCTCTAGATAAGAGTTGAGATGCCGCTATGGCTCTCTTGGTTGAATACAAGTGTGAGCAAACAATTCCCAAGCATGTATCAATATAAGCACAAGTATATCAAGCAAGAAAAGATATAAGCAAGTAAGATATAAACACAAGTGAGAGATAGAGAGCACTCGCAAACACGGGAGATTTGTTTCGAGGTTCGAGCACCCTTGCTCTACGTCCCCGCCTTCCACACTATGAAAGATTTTCACTAAAAACGATCCCACCGGATCACTCGGTGCCGCAACACCTACAAGCGAGTTCACACTAGAACTCCTTTGGACTCTCTTGTCCCTCTCTTGTTCCCGCAAGAATAACACACGCAAGCACACTAGCTTGCCGAGGCCGCACCTCTACAACGAGCTCCCATAAGAACTCGAAACAACGCGAACCCGCAAGTCTACCTCCTCAAATACAAGAATAGAACACTTGGTGATCTAAACACTTTGATCACCTAAAACAACTCTTACAACAATTCTCCTATTAGAATAGATATGACAATGGAAAGCTCAAGTGTATGTGAAAAAAACAAGGATTGATTTGGTGGTGAAATACTCAAGAAATCACTTTTATAAAACAGTCTTGAAAATCTCTCCTTTTGATATGGAAATTTTGGCTCTTAAACAAGTGGAGATAAATACTAAAAGATGTATCAAAAACTATCTTGAAAACCCACTTCAAATCTTGTAGAAAAACAGTCCAAGGGAGCCCCATATAAATAGGCTCCAAAATATGGCCGTTGGGGGCCTAGTCAGCAGTCTGGACTGCTGGCAGTCGACCGCCCGGTCGACCGGCCAACGGTCAGATTTCTGACCGTTGAGCCAGCATCCGGCCGGTCGACCGTTGCCTGGTAAATGACCCAGCGGTCGATCGCCCGATCGACCGGCCCATTCCAGAGAGCAGAGGCTCTCTGGCGGTCGACCGTGCGGTAGACCGGCCCTTGGCCGTGCACATTTGTGCACGTCGGTCGACCGCCCGGTCGACCGACTTCTTGACCGATCGACCGGCAGAAGGCCAGTCCAGCACATTATAGGGATTAAAAACTTATCATTTTACCTTCAATAAAATCTCGTAAATTCTCTAAAAATCTACAAAAAATAAGTTCAGTATTATAATTTGATATACAAACATGTTTGAGTAAAAATCAAAACATGTTACAACATTTTAAACTATTTTTGTAATATGAAAGATTTGCCTCAAACAAAAATCTGTATTTTTTTCAAAATAATTTTTCCAAATTGAAAACCTATATTTCCAAAACTCCTCCAAATATTAAAATAAGATATTTTAAACACTTTTGAAGCTTAGTGTGTATGGATATGATCCACTACATATATATGATAAAATATCTATGTTTTTGACATTAAACTCTAAAATAGGTTTTGATAAAACACATGTATATATTGAAGCTTAAAATCAAACCGGTATTTTTCTAAAACTAAAAATCTTTTATGAAAACTCATATAAATCTTGTGTGTGAGTGTATATGTACTTGAGCAATCCACCAACTAATCTATCCTTTAAATTTTATCTAAAAATTAAATCTTACTAAAAATAAACCTAGACACAAGTCTTCTCTTGAAGGTCTTCACTTGAAAGTCTTCTTCTCCTTCTTGACTTGGTCCAAAACATGATCTAATGAGGTAGACTCCTCTTGAGTACTTGATGTGGTCTTGATGCACAAGCTCTTGAATCAACGCGTGCTAGTTCCAAAACTTGACTTTAAATCCTTTGTTGAAGCTAAACACCTACTAAGATCTTGATCACATATCTGAGACTAATTAAACACAAGATCATTAGTACTATAACTATATGAGTTAATCATCATCAAAACTAGAGTGATAGGCCTTTGGGCCAATAATCTTCCCCTTTTTGATGATGATAAAACCATGGAGTTATATATGCATGGATTAAAGTTAAGCTTCATAAAAGCTCCCCCTTAACTCATGCATAACAATAAACAATAAGATATACAATGAAGTGCATGAAACTAAACAACATATATGCATAAAATAAGGTGAGAGAAAACATGCATAAATCTAAAATCTTTTTCCCTAGAACTTTCTCCCCCTTTTTGTTTAAACTTTCAAAATCATTCTCCCCATTTTGTAAAAAAACATAAAATGCATAAACACAATATAAGCAAAAACTCAAATATGCATATATAACTCAAAATCTTTCTCCCCCCTTTTGTCAATCATCAACAAAGGGTAAAATAAAACAAATCAAGAATAAAGGTATATATGCGATATGCATTCATGAAGAGGAAGACGCTAAGTTAGCTTCCCTACATACATGCATTACATGAAGAAGGGATGACAAACCCTAACTCACATAAAACATAATATACAATGCATAAGTGGAGATGTGAAGCTCCCCCTACACACGCGTCTCACATAAAGAAGAGATGTCAAGCTCCTCAATACAAGATACACTCAACATGAATCTATATATAGAAGAAATGTTAAGCTCCCCTTGCATATAGGCAATACAAATAAAAATATTTTTAATCATCACTATAAAGACAAATTTTGAATTTTCTTAAATTAAATTTGGGATACCACCTGTAAGTAAACGAAAATTTTAAGATATGACAAGATATTTGATACCAAATGAAATTAAAAATTTTGATACCAAATGAAATTAAAACATTAGTAAGTTGTGATACCAAACAAAGTAAAATATTTTATATTTAGATACCAATTGAAATATATGGTAAATTTTGATACCAAATAAAAGGTAAAACATTTCGATACCAATTGTAATCGAAACCCAATTGAAATTGAAATATATTGATAATAATTGAAATATATTATAAATTTTGATATCAAATAAATGGTACAATATGAAGTATATTTTGATACCAATTTAAATACCAATTGAAAATAATGCATAAGCTCATTAAAATACCAATTGAAATTAAGATACAAGACAAGCTTAGCATAAACATAATTTGTGCTTTAAATAAGTAAGGTTATAGTAAATCAAGCACAATCAAATTATATATATGTATGAAAATGAAAATACCAATAGAAATTGATACTATTTGAAAATTTGAAGCATACATATATAAGAAAACATATGAGCATACAAAATAAATATCACTTGTGATACCAATTGAAAACACAATGAGGATCAAGTGTATAACTCATAAATAGCCACCCTATACATGCACATGATAAAAGGTTTTCAATAAGACATATAAGGCATGGTCGCCCATCTATCCGCCCTTTAAAAGGGTGGAGGTTTTCAAAAATATGATTTGAAAATAGTTGTAATATTGAAAACACTGCCAAATGAAGAATAAATAACTAGTTAAAATAATTTTTGAAAAACTAGTTAAAAATCCTTCAAAACATGAAAACAAATCATATGTATCTCATGAATCATAGCTAAGTACATAAATATTGTCACTCAAGATCGATAAAGCTCAAAAATGCTCATGAAAACATAGTCATGAGAAACAAATAAAATGTGAGTGCACAAGTATCATGTGAATAGCATATTCATGAAAATAGTCAATTAGGCTCAAAACATCAAACATGTGGAAATCATGAAGATTCATTTTATCAAACATATGAAACTCAAAAAAAATTTATTTTTCATTAAAACTAACTTCAAAGTATATGTATGTTTTATCCAAAACGAACAATATACATACGTATCCTAAACACAAATGAGTCCAAAAAGTAATTTGCATGATGGCAAGTGACTCAAGGGTATACATGTATATTTATTAGTTTTGAGCAAAAATACATATACATGAAGCAAAACATGCACAAAGATAAGCAAAACAAGTGTAAATGAGGAATCATCAAAACTAGGTTATACATGTACATGTAACGAGTACAAATGAGTAATGAAGTGCAAACATATAAGAATCAAATGTTGCTCACTACTTGTACAAGTATATACACAAGTTTTGATAAAAACTACATCTAAACAAGTATTTACCACATAAAGTACAAAACCAAGAACATGCTAAACATATCATCAAATATGAAAGCATGTAAACTAAAATAGGAGTTTAGAGATAGTTACCAAACTAACGAACTATACTCCAAGTCTTCAAAACATGGTGGTCTTCCCACCAAAATCCATGATAGTGATGCATCAATTTGTAGTATCCATCAAGCCCATGCATCCACCACCAAAGCACCAACTTTCTCACGTCATGTGAGAACCCACACTTACATCAAACACAAGAGGTAGGGATTTTGGTACCCATTTTCTTTTGGGTCCACGGGAGTTAGCATTGTAAGGAACCCAACATTATTACTTGCAACATTTAAAGAATTACTCTATCATAGCAAAATCTTGCAAGATGGCCTTTGCGGCCGCAATGCGTACATTTGTACACTTTAGGATGCACATGTGAATAAGTGTGATCATGGTGTGCAAAATGTGCATATGTGTGCCGTGGGTGATGTGCATGAACATATGGAGATTGTTCTTTTGAAACAAGATTTCCAATCTATTAAGATTAAATGCACAGTTGTTCAAAGTTGAGCTCAAACAATCTATTCTATTTTTCAAAAATTTAATCTCATTTTTATTAATGGTAGTAGCATGAAAAGCATGGTGAGAATGAGAATCAACAATCTTGTTCTTTTTAGAAATAGTTTCTTTTTCTTGTGAAATAACTTTCTTTTCAAAGAGTTATTTTTGTAAAGCAATTTCTTTTTCCTTTTCCACCAAAACAATTTTATTTTTCAAAGAAAGTATTTCCTTCACAAAAATCATTCATTGAGAAGTCAAGGAAATATTGTCCTTTTTCAACATGTCATTTTCTTTTGAAATGTTTTCCAATTTATTTAAAAAAAAATCTTTCTCTTTAATATGGAATCAAATTTATTTTTCAATTTCTTATTATCCTTTTTAAGAATGTCATACTTTTCAAGAAGTTGTTGACAAAAAGATGCAAGTTCATCATAAAACATATCAACATCCTCTTCT
The DNA here is from genome assembly GCA_038442645.1 of Agave tequilana. Lineage (NCBI taxonomy): Eukaryota > Viridiplantae > Streptophyta > Magnoliopsida > Asparagales > Asparagaceae > Agave > Agave tequilana. The sequence continues at coordinate 86,888 of JAVJIF010010958.1, read as the reverse complement.
AACTCGGATTCGGAGTTTACCTCAAGGGGGTTATCCCCTTGGACTATGTAGCATAAGTTGGAAGCATCACTTCCAACATCCGAGTCGCTCTCCGCATAGTATTGTTCTAATTCGTCAAGGGAGATTATAGTGTTCCATACTATAAAAGCCGAATCAAAAGTAGCAACCATAGATAAATATTCATCATTTAGAGTACTCTTTAAAGCATGAATGACTTTTGCATTAGCCTCTAGATGTTTGCCATTTAAACAACATGCATCTTTAATGGTGACAAAATAAACATGAATCCCTAAGGCTTTGAGGTACAATGACATCTTAACCTTCCTAGTTTGGATGTTAAGAATATCAAAAGAGGGAGGTGACATGAATTCCATGTGTATGCAAACAAATATTGTGATTAGCTATAAATGAGGATCTTTAACTCAAGGTGGTAAGACCCAAATCAAGACACCAAGCAATGATACCAATTGAAATTACCTAGAGGGGAGGTGAATAGGTGACTAGCTAATCTAATAGTGAATTAATGCGGAATTAAAACTATTTATGCAAACTAAAAATTTAAGTTAAACACACAAGGTATAACCTAAAGTGTAGCCGGATTCCCGTGAAGGGCTCTGAACTATCTTCTCAAGATTCCTCTAGATAAGAGTTGAGGTGCCGCTATGGCTCTCTTGGTTGAATACAGGTGTGAGCAAACAATCCCCAAGCATGTATCAATATAAGCACAAGTATATCAAGCAAGTAAAACTATAAGCAATGTAAGAAAATAAGATATAAACATAAGTGAGAGATAGGGAGAGAGCAATCGCAAACACGGGAGATTTGTTTCGAGGTTCGAGCACCCTTACTCTATGTCCCCACCTTCCACGCTATGAAGGATTTCCACTAAAAATGATCCCATTGGATCACTCGGTGTCGTAACACCTACAAGCGAGTTCACACTAGAACTCCTTTGGACTCTCTAGTCCCTCTCTTGTTCCCACAAGAACAACACACGCAAGCACACTAGCTTGTCGAGGCCGCACATCTACACTGAGCTCCCACAATAACTCAAAACAACGTGAACCCGCAAGTCCGCCTCCTCAAATACAAGAATAGAACACTTGGTGATCTAAACACTTTGATCACCCAAAATAACTCTCACAATAACTCTCCTATTAGGATAGATATGACAACGGAAAGCTCAAGTGTATGTGAGAAAAACAAGGATTGATTTGGTGGTGAAAACTCAAGAAATCACTTTTATAAAACACTCTTGAAAATCTCTTCTTTTGATATGAAAATTTTGGCTCTTAAACAAGTGGAGATAAACACTAAAAGATGTATCAAAAACTAGCTTGAAAACCCACTTCAAATCTTGTACAAAACAGTCCAAGGTGTTGACACTTAAAAAAGACAAGATTCTTATTGGTCCGAACAATGTCTAAACTTGTTGACATTTACAAAAGACAAGTGACAGACGAGCTGAAGACCAGTTTTCCACCCATCTCCGAGGGACAAGGAAGCAAATTGGACTCCACTGATCCAGCAAGCAGACAGTGAATCCAGATTGTTTCTAAACAGACCTCAGCAGGTCTAAGGTGCTAGCACTTAGCATCGCATGGGCCCAAAGGGATAGCCTCGCTTGAGAGGCTAACATCACCCAACTTCGCCTTGAAGTTATCCAAAGCCTCGCCAAGAAGCTGACTCGCAAACTTCGCCACAGGGGACTTCCAGCTCCGCCAAAGGGTTTCTTTCGGACTTCGCCAAAAGCTGCCTCTAGCCCCGCTACGAGCTCAATGCTGACAGCTCCGCTATGAATCTGCTATGGTCAACCTTTGACCAATCAAATCTCTGGATGAGATCAGATCCAATCAGATCAAATCCAATTAAGATCAAATCTGAGATCAAATTTGGCAGTTGATTGCCACAATCTCTTGACTCTTCTAAAACGAGTAAGAAGATCAGGGGAAATCCTCCAACGATATGGAAAGGATCAAAACAGATCGAGAAGGTCCACCGACCTGCCAATTCTAGCTTCGCAGAAGCTGATCCTAGCCTCGCAGCAAGGCTACTTTTCAGATTTAAACAGATTTGATTCAATCTGTTTCTATATCTTCAAGGGACGATTATACCCTTGCTCTCCCTATAAATAACCCGCCAGGGGTACAAGGAGAGAGGATGAATCGATCGATCAAAGACCACGAGAAAAAGAGAGAAGACTCCACAAGCAGAGGCTTCTTCATAACGCACCGTGCGCTCTCGAATTCAGAGACCTTTTAGAGAGTTGCTTTCTCTATCCAGGGTGTTGATACCCTAACATCGTCCTTCTTCTCAAGGAATCTCCGGAACCAGGCGAGAAGGAATTCCTTATCGAAGGCGATTTTGAGAAGCAGCAAGAGGGTTCTACCAACCCTCTGTTCTCTGATTTCCCGAACCAGGCGAGAAGGGAATCTCATCGCTCGCATCGTCAAAGGGACAAAGTGGTCGCGCGCTGACCAGACTCCTATCGGCACACTTCTCCAGAATCTCTGAGGAGATCTACTTGTAATCTTTTTAAGAATACTTGTAATTTAGCTCCTCAAACTCTTTTTTGTAAGTTTTCCCCTTTGCGAATATAATGGAAAACAAGATGGCGACTCCGCTGGGGACCAAATTCTCCACTGCCGAGAATCAAGTGTCGCAATGCGACGAACAGACCTTCGGGTCTAACTCTGAATTCAGAAAAGCCGGTGCAGCCAGAGCCCCTCTGGCTAAATCTTTAAGGAAAGTCTCTGCGAAGACGGAAAAGGTTCTCTGCGAACCTACTGCGGTTCTCTGGCGCAACAAGGAAGCACGTCCGCAGGCTGATTCCTTTACTTGTGAGAACTTGGTGGTTCAGTTCGATCAAGGAAGATTTGAAGAAGTCCTCTCTGGGGGTGGCCCAATGCTTCGAGCACGGAAGCATAGGAGGGTTTCCACGACCAAGGTTTCGAATCAGAAACCGGAGGCAGAATTCTGCCAACACCCCACAGCCCCGCGTGTGGCTATTCAGGTTCCTTGTGAACCTAATCATCTTCCATCAAGGCGGATATGGAGGCCTAAACAGAAGTTTCTGATCGAAGCTTCAGGCGTAATTAGGCCAAAATTGCGCCTCTCTCGCGAAGAAAAAGACAAGATGCCTGTCTGCTCCAATCATAAAGTTACGACGGCAATCATACCGTCGTCCAATTTAAGATCAGCAACGCCTCGCGCCGGCCTCGTTCTCATGAGCGAAGCTACTGTACCACAGCGTACGCGTAGGGTTCGTGACCGCGAAGCTAGAACCAAAGCACTATTCAGTGCTAATCCCATCTGCAGGGATAAAAGAAGCAGGACATCGTCCCATGTGCGATCCAAAAGAGCCTTTGCGCTCGATTGCAGGGACCCAATCGGTCTGATTTGAGGAAATTGTTGACGGATAGACAAACCTCATCCCCCTGTTGTCAACAAGTGGGATGTCAGCTGGTGACACTCCACTCGGTCCATTGCCGGCTGGGATCAATCCCCGCCACGCCTCCAAGACGACGGTCAGTTTTTGATCGACTATCGGTACAAGCCCCGATGAAGCATCACAGAAGGAGTATCTTGCGAGATCTCCCCTCCGCATCCGTCAACATGACTGGGAGAGGGCGAGAGCTGCGCGGGAGAAGACAAACAGCTGACGACATCCCCTACAGCTCCCCAGATCCAGATTACAGCCCAGGCTTAGGCGAAGTTTTGGTGCATGAAGAGGGTGTTTTTCGAAACACCAGATCCAGGGTGGCGATACCCTACACTTATGAACAGCCTTCCTCCTCGACGGCCCTAGCCTCGCCAGAGCCCAGGAGATCACTCCAATCATCGGACGAAGAAGATGAAGATAGTGGGTACGCCTCTTCGGCGACAGTTAGCTCGGTGCGAACAGACAGAGCATCAGTCAATATGGCTGATAACGTCAACGACGATCTTCGTCGGCGCCTGGAAGCTCAGGAGCAAACTTCCAAGACTCAGCAAGAGGCTCTGGACAATATTCAACAGATGCTCGCACAACTCCTCAATAACCGGAATAACAATGATGCCGGGAGCAATCACGATGAGGAGGAACACTTCAGCAATGAGCAACCAAAGCCGGAGAAATCCAAGGAGGGTTCTTCCTTAGACGCCGAAATCCTTAAGGGCCTCCAAGCTCAAATCGCATCCCTAACTCAGAGGGATGAATTAAAGAAGGTAGGGGCAGTCCGTCCTTATCCGCTGGAGTGGGATTCGATGCCATATCCACCGAAGTTCAAATCACCAACGCTGCATACCTATGATGGAAAGAGCTCGCCAAATCAGCACATCTACTATTTCCGGTCTCAGACTGGTAATGTTATAAGCAATGACGCCATCATGGCTAGGCTTTTCATTGGCACCTTAAAGGGGGTAGCATTTGACTGGTTTCGCAGTCTTCCCCCTGGCTCTATCAACTCCTGGATCGACCTGGAAACTCGGTTCCTCTCTCGTTTCTATGAGGATGATACCGAAGTGATCATGGACAAACTCCTCTCCACTGTGCAAAGGAAGGGCGAATCTGTCCGTGACTACATTGAACGGTTCAGAAATTTATCCTTGATGTGCCCAGCAGGGATGCCATTACCCATGCTCTTACAGACATGCAGACACAACTTCTTAGACCAAGTGGAAGTTCGCATGGGGGCAGTCAAAGCCCACACTTGGAAGGAATTGGTCGAACAAGCAGAGATAGCCGAGAAGTCGGCTAAAAAGTTCGAACCATCCGCCCCTAGAGACAAGTGGGGGATGAACAACAAAGGGCGTAGCGACCTACCGCAATCTTCTCAAGCTAAAGGCAAAGAGATTATGTCTGTGGAGTTATCCGGAGATGTACAGTCGAAGACCAAGAGGGCGGCTTCAACAATCAGGAGCCTAAGTTCCCTCCAAAGCAGTACTCCTTCAAAGACGATCAGGTGGTCACGATATTCCATCTGCTCCACAAAGGGAACAAAATGAAACTGCCAGATGCTCGGCGTCCCAATGAGATAGGGCGCACAAACGACCCTAAATACTGCCTCTACCACAGGATGATCCACCATCCTACTGACAAGTGTTATGTCCTCAAGGACAGAATACAAGCCCTGGTCGATGCCGGGGTTCTGACGTTGAAGACGGAGCAGAAGAAAGTCACTGCCAATATGGTGACCCTCGAGTTCGGCAAAACTCCAAAGGTCACAGTTCCTGACGGAACTTATCCAGTCCCTGCGCCACGGTTGGAAGTCAAGCATCCTCCAGCTACAGCTCAAGATAATAAGGGTCTTGTTCCCTTAACATTGGAGACAGGGGAAATCATGTGGATACACCCAGACCTCGTCCAAGACATGCAGTGGGATTCAAAAAGCCTCCAGTCTTAGTGGCCCCTACATCAGGGAAACCATTCTTGCTTTATGTAAAAGCTATGGATTACTCCCTCGGTGCCCTCGTCGCTCAAAAGGACGACAATGGCCACGAGCAGGCCATTTATTATCTGAGCAGAACTCTCATAGGAGCGAAATCTCGCTACAACCCTATCGAGAAAGAGTGTTTAGCTCTCGTCTTCACTATTCAGAATACACGACATTATTTGGTCGGCCAGACCATACATGTCATCTCTAGAGTAAACCCATTGCGTCTTCTTATGACGAAGCCAGGATCATTGAATTCAAGACTGGCTAAGTGGGCACTTTTATTGTCTCAATACGACATGATCTTCACGCCTCAGAAGGCGGTTAAAGGCCAGGCCCTTGCAGAGTTCTTGGCTGCTCATCCAGTTCCGGAACACTCAAAGCTTCACGAAGACATCCCTGATGAGGTCTTCGAGTCTAATGCAACCTCAGAAGAGGAAGTATGGCAGATGTTCTTTGATGGAGCATCGCGAATGGGCCCTAAAGGCAAAATTATTGCCGGAGTGGGGATTGTGTTTATCTCCCCACAGAATCATGTCTTGCCCAGAGCATTTTCTCTGACAGAATCGTGCTCCAACAATGTAGCGGAATACAATGCTCTGCTCATTGGTCTTCAGCTCGCTCATGGAATGGGGGTACGCTACCTCGAAGCTTATGGCGATTCAAAACTGATCATCAATCAGGTTAAAGGCGAATACGAAGTCCGCCATGAGGACTTGGTGCCTTATTATCACACGGCCGTTGAATTGGCCAACCTATTTGAAGGTTTCTATATCGGGCATTTGTCTCGATCTCAAAACACCAAGGCAGATGCTCTTGCTGCATTAGCTACAACACTAGTCTTACCAGCCGACACCGAGTATCACCTCACAGTCGCAACTCGACATCTTGTATGCTCCAAGCACATGCTAAGAACTCGAGAAGTCTATAATGTCTCCACGGATCTTGAGCCGAGGGATTGGCGCTTTCCTCTCATCGACTATGTTCTGCACGGTCTGCTTCCAGACAATCCTAAAGAAGCGGCATCTATTAGACGAAGGTCTCTCCGTTTCTACTACGATCCGACTCTGAAGACACTTTACCGTCGTTCATATGACGGTGTCCTCCTCCGTTGCCTTTCTAATTCAGATGCACAGGAAGCGCTTCAAGAAGCGCACGATGGCACTTGTGGAGCTCATCAGCCAGGTCCAAAGCTTAAAGACAGGTTGCATAGGCTGGGATATTATTGGCCAACTATGATAGCCGACGCCATCCAATATGCACGAAGGTGTAAAGCATGTCAGATTCATGCGGACTTCATACATCAGCCTTCAGAGCTGCTCCACCCGATTGTTACTTCATGGCCATTTGAAGCATGAGGAATAGACGTCGTAGGGCCAATCAGCCCTTCTTCGACAAGAGGTCACCGGTTTATCCTAGTAATAACCGACTACTTTTCAAAATGGGCGGAGGCTATACCACTGGTTGAAGTCAAAACCTCCAATGTGGTTCACTTTATCAAGCACCACGTCATCCATCGATTTGGTGTTCCTAGGCGGATCATTCACGACAACGGTCCCCAATTCATAAGCCAAGTATTCTATCGGTTCTGCGAGAAATACCGAATTCAGAATGTGGCTTCAACTGCCTATAATCCTGCTGCCAATGGCTTGGCGGAAGCATTCAACAAAACAATCATCAAGCTGCTCAAGAAATTCGTCTCCTTGAATAAGCGAGATTGGGACGAAAAGCTCGGTGAATATCTTTGGGCCTACCGAACCACGGTGCGGACACCGACAGGCAATACGCCTTTTTCCCTGGTATATGGGTGCGAAGCAGTCCTCCCATTGGAAATCCAGATGCCATCGTTGCGTGTAGCTCTGATTACTAAAACCACATCAGAGGACAATGATCGCCTACGCCTTCAAGAGCTCGAAGCTTTGGACGAAAAGCGACTACAAGCTCAGCAGCATATCGAGCTATATCAAGCTCGAATCTCAAAAGCCTTCAATAAGAAGGTCAAACAGAGAGTCTTCCAGAAAGGAGACCTGGTCTTAGCCGTCAGACGACCGATGATTATGACGCACAAGACCAAAGGCAAATTTCAGCCTAAATGGGAAGGATCGTTTGTGATAGAAACAGTCTATTCAAACGGAGCATACCGCCTTATGACTGCAGAGGGCGACCTACTCATGATGCCGATCAATGGCAAGTTCTTAAAGAAGTATTATCCTTAATCAAGGATCCTTCTCTTGATCAAGTTAACACTACACCTCTGATCAAGATCTCCGTGTCCGAAGCACACACAAAGAGAGCCTTTCTCTTCCTCCAAGTGAGGTCATACAGCCATAAACCAACAGGAACCTGGCCGTGCACCGGTTATCCTAAAGGGGAATCAGGGTTATGCAGACATTAACCCGCTAATCCAACATCCTTAACGATTAAGGATAGAGGAAAATGTTGGCCTGTAAGCCCAACATAAGTCCTCAACAACTCATCATGCTGAGGGGAATAGTATGGCTAGCCCAATTCAAACGGTAGTTGGTAAAGGCATATCAAACCCGTTGACAGCTGGGGATTTGCTAAAAATCCTAAAGGGACCTGTTCCCATTTGATTCCCTCTCCAAAATCACTTATCAATTCTCATCCATAGAATGGTAAGACCACATACACATTTCGCTGTTACGTTAACATTAAACCTCTGACAGCAATTTCCTCGTTTCTCCCCGTGAGAATGAAACCTCCAAAATCACTTACCAATTCTCATCCATGGAATGGTAAGACCACATATACATTTCGCTGTTACGTTAACATTAAACCTATGACAGTGATTCTCTCGTTTCTCCCTGTGAAAATGAGACTTTCTCCCAAATTTCACTACAAACTCGATACTCGTTGACATTTACAAAAGACGAGTATCACCAATTTTTGAAGCTTGGTGGCGTCTCATCCGGTTATGTCATTGCGACCTCTGAACCAGTAGACAGCTAAGTCTCAATTCCGAGCCCTGTTGACATTTACAAAAGACAGGTCTCGATACTTATTGACATTTACAAAAGATAAGTATCACCAACCTTGAGCTTGGTGGCGTCTCATCCGGTTATGTCATTGCGACCTCTGAACCAGCAGACAGCTAAGTCTCAATTCCGAGCCCTGTTGACATTTACAAAAGACAGGTCTCGATACTTATTGACATTTACAAAAGATAAGTATCACCAATCTTGAGCTTGGTGGCGTCTAATCCGGTTATGTCATTGCGACCTCTGAACCAGCAGACAGCTAAGTCTCAATTCCGAGCCCTGTTGACATTTACAAAAGACAGGTCTCGATACTTATTGACATTTATAAAAGATAAGTATCACCAACCTTGAGCTTGGTGGCGTCTCATCCGGTTATGTCATTGCGACCTCTGAACCAGCAGACAGCTAAGTCTCAACCTTGAGCCCTGTTGACATTTACAAAAGACAGGTCTCGATACTCGTTGACATTTACAAAAGACGAGTATCACCAATTTTTGAAGCTTGGTGGCGTCTCATCCGGTTATGTCATTGCGACCTCTGAACCAGCAGACAGCTAAGTCTCAATTCCAAGCCCTATTGACATTTACAAAAGACAGGTCTCGATACTTATTGACATTTACAAAAGATAAGTATCACCAACTTTGAAGCTTGGTGGCGTCTCATCCGGTTATGTCATTGCGACCTCTGAACCAGCAGACAACTAAGTCTCAATTCCGAGCCCTGTCGACATTTACAAAAGACAGGTCTCGATACTCGTTGACATTTACAAAAGACGAGTATCACCAATTTTTGAAGCTTGGTGGCATCTCAACCAGTTATGTCATCGCGACCTCTGAACTGACAGATAGCCAAATCTCATTATCCAACCCAACAAGAATTATGTTCTCAAGGAATTGCACTACAATTCGGAATCGCAATCCAAAAAGAAGAACAAGATTGAAGATTCGACAAAAGAAGAAAGAATTTTCATTCATTTCAAGAGGATAAAGTACATGGAGCTACAAGCGTACACTGTACGATCTGAGCCGCTCTCCGAGGGTGTTTATTCTCATCTTCCTGTCATCAGCAGCCTGGGCAAGCGCTTGTGACCTCAGCTCAGCCTCATTGAAATCTTCCGCCTGAGCCAGACGAGCTTCGGCCTCCGCCAAAGTTGCCATCTGTGACAACCCCTGCCGCGCAAGCTCCTCACTCTGAGCTTTGAGCTCTTCAAGCCGCGCAGTTTCCTTAAGACGCACCGGTATGGCCTTGGATAAGAGGAGATTTGCTTTCCTAATCATTTCCTCAGCCTTCGCAATCTTATCCTCAGCGCCAAGAAGAGCACTAGTGGAGGCATCAATTGCACTTCCAACCTCCGCTTGCCTTGTTTCCAAGGATTTCAAGTCAGAAGAGATAGCCTTAGCAGCCTCTTGAGCGGCAAGCCGGGTCTCGTGCTTTTGAGCAATGAGAAGCGCGAGCCGGTCATTAACTAAAGACTCCAGGTCCGAACGGTGGAGGCGGCGCCATTCCTCCGCATCCTTCTCAAATTCATCCACCAGGAGCTCCAAAGCAGTGGCCTGGTGATACCCCTCAAAGTCCCGAATACTCTCAATATCACGGGAGAGGACCCCCTTTAACCTTGAGAATGGCATAGTTGAGCCCTTCAGAACCAGGTCGATAGTCCGCCCTAAGCCTTTATAAAAGTTATCGACCAGGTCACCGATGTAATCGTTCTCGACCTCAGCCACTTCCGGTAAAGAGGCAACCTCGGAATAGTCCACCAGCCTGGTCGACGCCGTCGCAGAAGAAGCAGCGGGGGCACTGACAGCAGCCGGACAAGCCGAGGGCGATCTCGGCGGAGCCCTCATCGAAACCAGAATGCCAGCCATCGCGGAAGAAGGACTAGCAACCACCTCCTGAGCAGCAGGCTCAACCACAAGGGTTGGAGAAGTAGGGCTTGTGATCACCCTCAGCTCCACACTCGGCAAAATTGTCGGCACCCCGTTCGTTGATACAGTTGGGAGTGAGGACACCTCCGGGACCGCCGCCTCCGCAACTTCCGGCCTTTCGACTGACTTGGGCCGATAAGAAGGCAGGTCGCCATACAGCGCGTCCAACATAGCAGCATCCCCCGTGGTCGAAGCGCTCATGTCACCCCTTGACCCTTCGGGGAGATTTCCCGGCTCTCTTGAAGCTGATGCATCTTGAGGCCGAACACCTGTAACAAGACTGCGGTCAGTGGGAACACTACATGCAGAAGAAACCAAGAGGTTACGACAATACCATAAGATGACGTCGCCTCAAACGTCTCGCCAGCCACATCAGTCTCCAGGGGCTTCATCGGAAAATTTTTGGCAGAATCAACACGAATAGCCGGCTCGCTTTCGCTTGCCGAGTATCCTGTGGACCACCCGATAGAGCTCGATGCCTCAGGACTTCCTTTAGAAGTCCCAGCGCCCGAAGGACCGATGTCGGCCACATCACCTCCGGACTCCTCCAGAAGGGCACAGGAACCAGCTTCAGCTCCATAAGTGAATAGGGGATCATAATGTTCCCCTTGTTCTCCAGCTGCCTCAGCTCCTACAATCAAAAAGGATTGATAATAAGTCAATGGGAACGCACAAAAAGGCGTATTATATGGACAAGGTTAATCTTACCCAGACCTGGAGCGAATTCACCACTAGTCGGTTCAGCAACCGACGGTTCAGCTGCTAATGGGGCAGCAGGAGGAATCGCTGTAGAGGGATAACCCTCTACGACAATCGTAGGAGCTTGGCGACGGGGCTTCTTCGCCAATGATTTCCTACGAGAGCTACCTGCCCGCTTTCTCTTGAAGTGAACGTCAGAATCCTCTTCTTCCACTTCTCCCGCACGTCGTGGGGAAGATGTCCCCACCACACCAGAGCCAGCCGCATGAGTATCAGCTCCCATCCCCGCCTCGAAGCGAGGACTCCCTGCATCAGAATCCTCGCTATCATCTACAGCGATGAACTCCTCCAAGCCAGGGACACGAATCGTTTGCCTTCCTTTCTCTCAGAAGCCTTTCGCTTCAGTCGATGAGAGATTAACTTCACACCCGAACGGTTGGCATTGAATCCAGGAGGTGTGAAGTTGGAAGCCGCATACTATTGGCAAAAGCACAGGGTCGTCAGAAGGTTGGGATCCTTCAACGGCGTGCGCAGCCACGCCCCAGTGCCGCCCGCAGTAAAGAATCGCCAGGCACGGGCCCCATCGATGAGACTTCCCATGTAGGCTAAATCGAGATTGGGGTTGCCCACATACAGCTGGTCGTACCCGAACTGTCGAGCAAACCGGCTTGGGATGTAAGGTTCTAAATAGCAGACATCCCCGCTTCTATACAATAAATGTGAGGGCCGGATGCTGACCAGCCACTCAAAAACCCCCCGACTCATGGGAGACCGTCCTGACTCCGCATCTCGAAATTCCTCATCGTACCCTGCGCCCCGAATGCGAGGAAAATAGCGGAATAAGTTGTAAGCGTCATGACGACGCACTAACTTGCGGGCCTCGGCCACGTAGGTCTTCGGCCAGGAACATCCTTCGAATCGGCGGAGAAGAGCCATTCGAACACCTTGCGGAGGGTCCTCTCCAGCTTCAATCAAAGAAGGGCAGTGCAAGGTAAACCACGCCATTAAGTAAGTGTATGGCAGGCCCACCCTAGGATTAGGTCCATCACAAGGCAGGATAGCACTCTTCCCACGCCTCGTCGCCGGTGGCCTACAGAAAGCCTCCGTTAATGCGCGAAGGCCTCTTTGAATACAGCACACCATGGCCGGAAGGAGACCCAGATGGTGGCCATGGACCAAGCGAACGGCAGGCAGCAAAACATTCGGGTGGACGATGTCACCCGAGAAGGATGGCACTACGCATTTCTTCAACCAGACGGTTAAGAAACCGGCCAACAGTGCCTTCCGGGACATCGGCTGACGAGCCTGATGGTGAAAGCTCCGAAGGACATCACCCTTCTTATAGGGACCATCGTCTTCTGTCATGACAATATCCCTTTGGAGGCATACCTCCATCCGTTCAAAAATGTCGCCATCTGTAACTCCACAATGAGCTGCCTCAGGAGCATTCTTCATATCTGGAATAGGTAACTCGCCCAGTTCTTCAAGCTCTTTGAGCTACCCTTGCTGCCACCATGGATGCTAGAAAAAATGTGCAAATGGCACATTAACTCCCGATAAGTCTCAAATAAAGCAGGTTCCTGCTTCTCCAGAAGAGCCAACTCTGTCTCGCATGGAAAGTACTCTTCATACGGGAGAGACCCGAAAGGCAGGGCAGAGATTTCCCTCATCTCGTGTAAGGTCATGCCAACTCGCCAACTGGGGTGAAGAAGGTCCCCGAAGCTAGGCAATACAACTCAAGGATGGCGTAGAAGTACGCCACCTTCATATCAATGCCGTAACAGGTCGCCCTTACGGCCTCATAGAGGTTTAACCTCTCCAAGTCCTCCTCGAAGTGAGCAAGGATATAGTTGGTCAAGTCCGCCCACCATGTCTTTGGGGGATGAACCCAACCAGGAGTCCTGAAGTCAGTGGCAGGATAATTCCCGTCAACTGCGCAGAATTGGGTGCCAAAGGTCTGCGCCACAGCCGGATTCTCTCCTACCGGAAGCTCCCGCGACACGTTTCCAGGATATAGGCCTATTATGTTGTGAGGAGGGCCTGCCCTTGAAAAACTAGGAGACTGAGATTTCAATCTCCCGACATGGACGGACTCGACACTTCGGCTCACGCCCCATGCCATCTTCCGAGCCTGAGTTACACACTCAAAAGAAGACAAAGGAAAGTGCCGCTTGTTAGACGGAAGATAAAACTTCTCGCCATCCAACTCGAAGATCCACTGTCCCTCGCCTGCCTGCAATTGGCGATCAGGATCGGGCGCGGCATCTCCGAACATGAAATTGGGTTTTTTATAAGTCCGACGGTCGATGTCTTCGAGAGGAGCGGTGGTTAGAATACTCCTCATGGTGAGCGGGTCTCCACCATGGATAAGCGTGTCCCGGACGACGGAACTCCGCTCACTAAAGAGAGAAGCCTGGCCATAGAATTGAAGGCTGATACTGCCATCCGCTCGGCTAGTCATCCCAAATAGACTATTCAAGGGACCAGGGGTGTAAGGCACTGCAAGAAAGAAAAAGGAAGAGAACTATGATTAGTTCAACAATCAAGCAGACATGGAGATATAAGATTCACCAAGGCATAGCCTCGCCCCGTGAGCAAGGCCAGTAAGGCGACAGCCTCGACAAAGCTTGATCTCGCAGACAAATCTGCATTTTACAGAAAACGTCTAAGTACCAACTTCGCTTAAACAGGAAGTGGTATAGCCCTAAGGGCTGACGTCACCATGAGGGCACTATGGTCAAGAGTCATCCTTCGTGGCCATGACTGAAGGGATAGACCCGAGTCCTGTTCCTCAAACAGGACGAAGACAGCCCAAGTAATGGCTTCGTACGGAAGCCTAAAGAAGAACTGTTCAGTTCTTAATTCCCTGTACAAGGAAGATAGAGAAATTCAGGGAAACGAGTTCCCTAACGAGAACAGACCATATTCATCGTCCTGATAAGCCAAATACTGGCTTTAAAAGAGAAAGACCGCAGTCTCTAATTAGGAGAGAAAGTCTCTTACCGGCGATTGGTCGCTCGATGACCGAAGGAGGAGGAGGACCCTCCGTTGCAGAAGTCGCCACTTCTTTCCCCGCTCGTCTTTTGGGCGCCATTGAAGAGCTGCAAGAGTTCTCAAAGTTCTCTGAACGAAGAAGGAAGAGGGAAGAGGGAAAGTCAAGAAATTTCTCTGAAAAAGGAGATATTTTCCTGCTCAGCCCGATCGGGCTTTTATAGGCCAATCAGCGCCTGAAACGAGGCCTCGAAAAGGGCGTACGCCACCGCTTCAAATTAATTCGAAGCGCCACCCGAAGCGCCTTCCCGAAAAGCACTGTTTCGATCCCACTAAGGGTTAACTTCGCCCTGGATTAAAATGCGGGCTTCGCGCAATCCTTCAGGGACTTCGCCGAAAGGCTTATCTTAGCTCCCTAAAAAGGCGCTGTTCGCGGGACATGCCAGTTTCGCGAAGTTCATTTAAAGAAGGGACTATGTCCTTAACTCCGCATACAGTTTAGCTCCGCTATAGCCAAATTTTCAATGAAAGCAAGCAAAGATCAGATAATCAAGAGATGAACTTTCATTGATTTGAAAGGAGGGGTACATTGATATTACATCAAAGTTGTGTTTCATACAACACATTCAGTGGCTCGACAGGGTCATTTGCGCAAAAGGCATACAAGCGGTTTTATCTGCTTCTAAGTCAGACCGACTGGGCACGAAAGGCCTTCCTCCTGCACAAGGCCGTAACCAGTTGTGTCACGGAGACACGGCCATAATTCTCCACAAAAATGGCAGATTTTGCCACTAGAAAGCGATGTCATCTTTGTTGAAGCCTGGCAATAAAACTTATCGCCGCCAACACGTCAGACCACCTATAATGGGAATTGGCAGTGATGTCAGTGGTCCGATAGGTGTGATGCCTGCTCTCCCGAAGTGGATCATCCCCGACAAAGGCCACCAAAGTTGAAAGTTGGCAATGATACCAGTGATCTCACAGGTGACGCCCACTACCCCGAAGCGGATCATCTCCGACAAAGCGGCTACCAGCCTCACCTCAGAACGAATCATCTCGTATAAGAGGCTGCCAATAGCCTCTGGGACACACACCCGCTGCCCCGAATTGTTCCTCCTGCTTAAAAGTAAAGCTTCAACCGGGGAAGCATAAGGCAATTTTATGGTTCCTTCCATCAAGTCGCAAGATTGGCGAACATAGCTCACTGCAAGGCAAATCAGAATAGATTAGCAACTAAGCACAGGAGAGGCTACAAAAAAACTAAGCCAAATCTTTTGGGTTGAAGCGATCCAGTTTCAGTAAAGCAGAGGATAAGCCTCGCTTGCACAGCACTGATGAGCTGGCTCAGCAAACGCCAAGTCCTAGCCTCGCCTATATGGCTAAGCCAGACTGACCCTGTGGGACACAGTTTTAGCTCTGCCTATATGGCAAGACTGGCTCAACTTTGAAGAAACCAAATCCCAAGTTCTGCCTGTGCAGCGGACTTAACATGCAGTGATCTTTCTCTGACGAAGTCAAGATGATAGCTTCGCTGGAAAGCTATGCCAAAATCCTTCTCTGCAGATCAGTTAAATGGAGAACAAGGGAAGCTAATCCCTGAAGCAGCTGCTGAAGATGAATCAAGGGAGATGAATTCCCTAAAATCGGTGAAGTCGTTGAATGATCAAGACTTACCGGTCCTTGGCCGGATAATGACCAGAGTGGGCATTCCCACTAGTTCAGAGATCTGAGTATCTCTTTTAAACCAAGAGAAGAGAAGAGAGGCAAAGCACTTCTCTTCAGAGGACTTCAAGTGTCCTATTTATAGGCCCATGGCCTGAGCACTCCCACCTCAAGCGTGGAAACACGAGCGCATTTAAGGCATTTACTGCGCCTTGAGAACAGGGACGGTTTCCCCTTGGAACCGTGCGAAGGGAGAAATGTCTCCCTCATAAAAGGCACTTATGGCGCCTTGAAGAAAGGGAATATCCTCCCTTGGAAACGTGCAAATCGGAGAAAATCTTCCCGGTCAGCGCAAGAGAAGGAGAAAATCTTCCTTGAAAATCGACCCACGGCAGTTGGTCTCGGGAAAGCGACATGCGCTCCCAAGCGAACATATCTTCAGAAGCCCAGATGCGGGGCTACTCGTACGCGAAGCTACCCAGACGCGAGTCTACATGATTCCTCGGCGAATCTACATCCCAAAGCAGGATTCAAAGCGAAGCTGAACTCAACCATTATGGCGACGTTCATACTCCACACACCACCGATCAAAGCAGTTCAAAGTGTTTCGAAGTCTGAGCCATTGCAGACTTCTGAAAACTTTGAAGGGGGTCTTGTTGACACTTAAAAAAGACAAGATTCTTATTGGTCCGAACAATGTCTAAACTTGTTGACATTTACAAAAGACAAGTGACAGACGAGCTGAAGACCAGTTTTCCACCCATCTCCGAGGGATAAGGAAGCAAATTGGACTCCACTGATCCAGCAAGCAGACAGTGAACCTAGATTGTTTCTAAACAGATCTCAGCAGGTCTAAGGTGCTAGCACTTAGCATCGCATGGGCCCAAAGGGATAGCCTCGCTTGAGAGGCTAACATCACCCAAGTTCGCCTTGAAGTCATCCAAAGCCTCGCCAAGAAGCTGACTCGCAAACTTCGCCACAGGGGACTTCCAGCTCCGCCAAAGGGTTTCTTTCGGACTTCGCCAAAAGCTGCCTCTAGCCCCGCTACGAGCTCAATGCTGACAACTCCGCTATGAATCTGCTATGGTCAACCTTTGACCAATCAAATCTCTGGATGAGATCAGATCCAATCAGATCAAATCCAATTAAGATCAAATCTGAGATCAAATTTGGCAGTTGATTGCCACAATCTCTTGACTCTTCTAAAACGAGTAAGAAGATCAGGGGAAATCCTCCAACGATATGGAAAGGATCAAAACAGATCGAGAAGGTCCACCGACCTGCCAATTCTAGCTTCGCAGAAGCTGATCCTAGCCTCGCAGCAAGGCTACTTTCCAGATTTAAACAGATTTGATTCAATCTGTTTCTATATCTTCAAGGACGATTATACCCTTGCTCTCCCTATAAATAACCCGCCAGGGGTACAAGGAGAGAGGATGAATCGATCGATCAAAGACCACGAGAAAAAGAGAGAAGACTCCACAAGCAGAGGCTTCTTCATAACGCACCGTGCGCTCTCGAATTCAGAGACCTTTTAGAGAGTTGCTTTCTCTATCCAGGGTGTTGATACCCTAACATCGTCCTTCTTCTCAAGGAATCTCCGGAACCAGGCGAGAAGGAATTCCTTATCGAAGGCGATTTTGAGAAGCAGCAAGAGGGTTCTACCAACCCTCTGTTCTCTGATTCCCCGAACCAGGCGAGAAGGGAATCTCATCGCTCGCATCGTCAAAGGGACAAAGTGGTCGCGCGCTGACCAGACTCCTATCGGCACACTTCTCCAGAATCTCTGAGGAGATCTACTTGTAATCTTTTTAAGAATACTTGTAATTTAGCTCCTCAAACTCTTTTTTGTAAGTTTTCCCCTTTGCGAATATAATGGAAAACACAAGGGAGCCCCATATAAATAGGCTCCAAAATATGGCCGTTGGGGGCCTAGTCAGCAGTCTGGACTTCTAGCGGTCGACCGCCCGGTCGACCGGCCAACGGTCAGATTTCTGACCGTTAAGCCAGCGGTCGACCGGCCGGTCGACCGTTGCCTGGAAAATGACCCAGCGGTCGACCGGGCCATTTTCAGAGAGCAGAGGCTCTCTGGCGGTCGACCGTGCGGTCGACCGGCCCTTGGCCGTGCACGTTTGTGCATGTCGGTCGACCGCCCGGTCGACCGGCAGAAGGCCAGTCCAGCACATTATAGGGATTAAAAACTTGTCATTTTACCTTCAATAAAATCCCATAAATTCTCTAAAAATCTACAAAAATAAATTCAGTATTATATTTTGATATATAAACATGTTTAAGTAAAAATCAAAACATGTTACAAATATTTTGAACTATTTTTGTAATATGAAAGATTTGCCTCAAATAAAAATCTGTATTTTTCCAAAATGATTTTTCCAAATTGAAAACCCATTTTTTCAAAACTCCTCCAAATATAAAAACAAGATATTTTAAACACTTCTGAAGCTTAGTGTGTATGAATATGATCCACTACACATATATGATGAAATATCTATGTTTTTGACATTAAGCTCTAAAATAGGCTTTGATAAAACACATGTATATATTGAAGCTTAAAAACCAAACCGGTATTTTTCTAAAGCTAAAAATCTTTTATGAAAACACATATAAATCTTGTGTGTGAGTGTATATGTACTTGAGCAATCCACCAACTAATCTATCCTTTGCATTTTATCTAAAAATAAAATCTTACTAAAAATAAACCTAAACACAAGTCTTCTCTTGAAGGTCTTCTTCTCCTTCCTGACTTGGTCCAAAACATGATCCAATGAGCTAGACTCCTCTTAAGTATTTGATGTGGTATTGATGCACAAACTCTTGAATCAACACGTGCTAGCTCCAAAACTTGACTTTAAATCTTTTGTTGAAGCTAAACACCTACTAAGATCTTGATCACATATCTGAGACTAATTAAACATAGGATCATTAGTACTATAACTACATGAGTTAATCATCATCAAAACTAGAGTGATGGGCCTTTAGGCCAACACAGCTTTGTTGCAAGTTTAGCGTCATCAAACAGGCGACGCTGCACGTCTGTTGACCTTTTCAAATCCTTGTGGGCCAACACCCCACTAATTTAGTGGGACTAATTGCCTCTTTTAATGAGCAGCTATGCCCCATTAATATCCCTCATCACGAGAAGATAATTAAGGGGATTGTAACTCTCCTGAAGCCGGCGGCTGTTGGCTAGTTTCGTCAGAAGCTAGTTTAGCCTTGCTGAAGGCAATTTTAGCCTAGTCGGACAGATGTTACATGCTATTTTCAGCCTCATTTAACAGCTTTCACTGAATTCTCTCCCTCTTCCTTAGTGGGATTGATTGTTTCTTTTAATAGGCAGTTTCACCCATTAAAATCCCTCATCAAGAGGAGATAATCAAGAGGATAATAACTCTTATAGGACAACGACTATTGGTTAGCTTTGTCAGAAGCTATTCTAGCCTCATCGAGGGCATTTTAGCCTCGTCAGACCAGCGTTACAGGCTGTTTAACAGCTTTCGCTGAGTTTTAGGGGATGCTTACCCCTGTGGAGCCTATAAATAGCCCACCAGTGGGCTCGGGTAAACACCGACAGACGAATAGCGAGAGAGACTCGAAGACACCGACAGACACACAAGTGAGAGGACAAAGCACGGATGGCTACTTCTTTCCAAAAGAATAGAGAAAACTTTTCTCTCATCCGCAAGCATTAACCATGGTTCCAACACCCTAATCCTTCATATTCAAGGAATTTTTCAAATCAAACGAGAAGAAATTTCTAGCAGTAGATCCGAAGTCTTGTTATTCACGTTGTCAAACGGACAAAGTGATCGGGCGTTGATTAGACTCCTACCGACAGACTTTCCCAGAATCAATCGTAGAAGATTCTTGTAATTTCTTACTTGTAATTCTTCTTCAAATTCTTTTTAAGTTTTCTAATGGAAAACAATGCGGCGTCGCCTGCTGACAGGAGGTTGGTTTCTTCGTTCGGGGTTGACAATCTCGGACGAAGTATTTATTTATTTGGTTTTTTTTCCCTTCGTTCGGGGTTGGCAACCCCAGACGAAGAATTTTTTTTCTTCATTCGGGGTTGGCAACCCCGGATGAAAAATAGATGTTTTTTCTTTGTCCGGGGTTTCCAACCTCGGACGAAGAAGACACGGTTAAATTTTTTTAAATAGTTGGTTCAGGGTTGGCAACCCCTAACCAAAAACATTTACACAACTCATTTCAAACTCAAAATTTTGTTTACATATCACTACTCACGTCAAACTCAAAATCACAAAATTTTCAACTCATATCAAACTCGAATATTAATAATACAACTCGTATCAATATCACAACTCGTATCATAATCACAAATTTCAACTCATATCACAACTCGTATCAAAATCACAAATTTCAACAAATATCACACTCATATCACAATATCCAAGTCACAGAATTCAACTCAAATCAGGCATATATCATAATTCATATCAAAACCACAATTTTCAAATCATATCACAACTCATATCACAATAATACAAGCTATGTAAATTTCTCATAACAAACAATCTAATGACGTGAAAGCCTACCACGCCTTTGGCCTCATCCTTGCCCACGGTGGGGGCAACCTGGGGATCTGGTTGTGTTTGTTGTTAGGATGGTCCGACCTGATCCTCAGCTCCTCAACGTCGTTGATACATTCTAACAGGTGGTCGAGACGGTCCTGCTCGTCATATCCAAGGTCCTTCTCATCTTCTCGATGTCGTGAGTGTCGTCTACCAATGGGCTGAGAAGGTCTCAGCTTGTCCTGTACGACCTCAAACTCTGTAATCTGGTGGATGTCGCTCACATCGAGTATAAACGATCGAGTGTCTTGGTACACCTGATAGGTGCGCAAATAAACTCCTCCCTAACATCTCCCTGATGAAAATGGACATCCTTTAGAGTATCGAGGCCCTTCGAGTCTCCTCCATCAAAGCCTTATCCACCATGGTCCTTATATAGATATATCCATCTTTTTTTATGAGAAAGAGAGAGGGTCAGGGTTAGGACAATGGCGCCGAGCTGATTGGGGGAGAGGGAAGAGAGGGAAGTGGAAGAGAAATAGAGAAGAGAGAAAGAGAGCGGACTGAGAGAGAGAGAGAGAGAGAGAGAGAGGGATCTTACTAGTGGCAAGCTCGACGAGCGTTGGACAATGAGCCCGAGTGACGTCGACGTCGAAAAATAGAGCGAGAGGGGGTCAGAGTTAAGGCAAAGAGGGAAGAACTGAAGAGAGAGGGCAGATGTGTGTGTGTGTGAGAGAGAGAGAAAAGGAGAATATAAAGGAAGGGAAGAGTATAAAAGAAAGGACCTACTCATATAAAGAGTTGATGTTGAGAGTTTTTTCACCAAGTGTTCTTTGTTTGGGGTTGACAACCCTAGACAAAGAAAAAAATCAAACTTTTCTTCGTTTGGGGTTGTCAACCTCGAACTAATAAAAAAGAAAAATTGAAAGTTATTCATTTAGGGTTGCCAACATTGACAAAAGAAAAAATGCAAAAAAATTGTAAATTCTTTGTCCGGGGTTGCCAACCCCGGGCGAGGGGAAAAAGTGAAAAATATTCTTTGTTCAGGGTTGGCAACCTCAGACAAAGAAAAATAAATTCTTCATCCGGGGTTGCCAACCTCGGACGAACAAAACTGACCTTCCGCCAGTGAACGATGCCACTTGGCGGGGCGAAACGACCCCTGTTGACATGGCGTTGACATGTTATATCAGAGGTCAATTTTTAAAAATATTTTGTTGGGAGGTTGATTTTTGAAATTATTATTAACAATTGTATTTTTTTCTAAAAAGTGCCCTAAATTTTAAACTGAGCAACAAAGTAATTTTTTGGTGAAATCATGCTGACGTGCAACTCTGTTCTCAAGAAACAACTGGAAGTCAATTTTCTCTTAGGGCCTGTTTTGTTTGCTACAAGTGGAAGAAAAAGGTGCAAGTGAGAAATGAGAATGTGAAATGTGAAAGTGTAAGTGAGAAATTGAGATTTGTGCAAGTAAGTTTTACGATATTTTGTTGTAATGTGAAAGTGTAAGTGGGAAAGTACATTATGTTTTACGGTATTTGATTAGTAATGTGAAATTATAAGAAAAATTTGACTACAAATTATCTGTTTGGTAATTTAAATAATATCAATATTATTAAATTAAATTGCTATTATAATAAATTTGTTAATTAAATATTAAATAGTAATAAAAATATTAAACGAATAACAAAAATATTAAAATATTAAACTACTAAAAAAATAAATTATTAATAATAAAAAATTAACTGAACTAATTAAATATTAAATATTAAAATATATTGAAAAGTAATATTTTTAAATTTATAATTATTTTAAAAAATTGAAATACTAAATAGTATAATATTATTAAAAAAATATAAAAATAAAATATAAAAATAAAATATAAAATATAAAATATAAAATTTTAAAGATTTAATAAAAAGATTTAAAATTAAATTAATTTTAAAATATTAATCACAATATTAAATATTAATATTTTAATAGCAAATATTTAAAAGATAACACCCTGCAAGTGAGAAAATGAGGATGTAAAAATAGGAAATGGGATTCAGAAAAAATGCAAGTGTGATGCAAATCTCACTTGCATTTTTACTGTTAAAGTAAACAGTGAAAGTGAGAAAAGTTCCTACTTGCATCTTTTACTCCGTTTTCCTAAAAAAAAAAAAAAAAACCGCAAATGGAAAACGACTGCCATGGAGACCAATCAAATTGTCGACGAAAGTGACTTCCGGACCGACCGTCTCCGCTCAACTAACACAGTATCCAAAGAATCCCGGTAATTTTCTGTTTATTGTGAGGGCATTTCTGTAAAATTCGCACCCATTAAAAAACTGTCCCTCGGCCAACCGCCGTGTCAGCCTTGTTTTCCCCGGATTGCTTTTGTCCAAATTTCTCAGTTGGCGGCTCGCTTGCTCTCTCTCTTTCACTGAAATTTCCCAATAATTGAAACCCTAATCTTTTGGAAAACCCTAATTTCTTCGAAGATTCTTGAATGTGGTGCTATTTATGTCATTAATTAATGGATCTGATGCAGTGCATCTGCTCGTACTGTAAGTGGAATCGCCCCTGCTGCTCGAATCTCGATGCTGGTTCAGTACTAGGGTTTTGAACGGGCAGTGAGGATTCTTCATTTTTTTGGGGGTTATTTGATGGCGGATGACAGGATATATGCACTGAACCAGCAATTAGGTGAGAATTCTAGGGTTTTGTTGAATCTGATAATCAAAGTTTTACACCTCTTCTATCACTTCAGCAGCATGATTTGTATATTCAGTTCAAATTTAGACCTTCTGGAGTTCTATATCCTGACTGTTTTTTTTTATCCACTAACGTACTTATTGCCAGAGTTTGGTCACAGATACTTGAGAGGTATGATGACACTTCTTGGATATTAAGGGAGATATGAAGACAGGGAAAGTTAACAATCCTTGGGTTGCATATTTATGAGTGTATACAACACATTGAGACAAGGAAAATTAAATGGAGAGAGGGAAAATTGACGATCACTTGGTTGCATGCCTATGATGCCATTCTTCTATCTTTTTGCGTGGGCAAGGTTTATGTAAAGAAGTCTAGATTCGTTATCATTAATATTAGATATAGGAAACAACTAACAATTCAGGAATTAAAGTTGTCTTAATTAGCTTCCTTATTATAGATAATTCTTGAATTGCATCTAATGTTTTAAACTTTAAACCTATGTTTATTTTCTTTTTCATTATAATCATGGGACAAAAATGACAGTAAACTATGGTGCCCGCCCCCGAATGAGAATCCTGGGTCCGACTCTGGAGTCTGCTATGTGATTTTTTGCTTTCAGGCATAACATTTATGCTTGCAGTTGATGCTTGCTTGTTAATGATCTGGTTCCTATCAACCATTCTTGGTATAGTGATATAGGTGATGTTATGATGCCATTCTTCGTCTTCCTATCATGTATGGCGAAGGAATATGCCAATTATTTTCTCTTTGGTGGAAACATAAAACAAACTTAATTGACCAATCAACCATAGCCAGGATATTCCTCCCTTCACTTGGAAGGTCTAAGACTGTTGACTTGAACTGGCATTTTTTTAGCATATTACAAACCGTGAGCGATCTACCTGCGGTGTGTAAAATTTTACAAATATGAAGACTGGGAAAGAAACTCAAAACTTTTTGTTTGAACACGGAGGCATCTATGGTTTATTGCATACACGATGTGGCAAAAGTAGATTGAAAACATGTAGGCTAAGTTGGTGTTAAGGTAAGAGAAGTGAATTTCATGGTTCTTACCAAATTAATATGAAACAGGTTAATTTAAATTTCAAATTAAGAATATAATTTGAATTATAGATACATATCTAATTTTGTAAGTAAGAAAAATTAGGATAAACTCATTTGGGATGCCTGAAGAAGTGGGAGGGAGATGGAATTGCTAATTAGAAACATTACATTTTCCCTCTCTCCCTTTGTTTTGTAACTACATGTGAGTTTCGGGCCGGTTCTCACCAAAACCAAGATGAAACAACCAAAGTCAAGATGAAACGTGCGAAACCTCATACCTTGGTTCATATCCTTTTGTTAAATACATCCAACTTCCTCTCTTATCTTGAAAAAAATTCATCCAACTTCCTCTCTTATCTTGAAAAACTTAGACGTAAGTAGTTCTTAAGTGGTGAATATCATTAAAAGGAATACAGCAAGTCTGCAATATGTAGACTGATTCTCACCAAAACTGAGACGAAACAACGAAAATTAGGATGAAACGTGTGAAGCCTCATACCTTGATTCATATCCTTTTGTCAAATTCACTTCTTAAGTGGCGAATATCATTAAAAGGTATAGATCAAGTTTGCAATATGTAGTGCAATTAGCCATATAAGACTTTAATTTTTCCAAGTTTCAGGATAATAAAGTGGGAGACTGGGTATTTCTGAGCTAGTAAGGCATCAAGTATTGGGTGTTACTTGTATGTGGCCGTCCTCGTGAGATTGACATAAACTGCCTCTTCGATTGGCATTGGAGAGCTGTCTTACATCTGAGTTGGTGTTCGTTGAAGACTTCTGTGGAAGATTGGAAGCCAAAATAGAGGGAAGCTCGTCCATAGGACTGTAGCCAAGGTAGGATAGCAGCTACAAGTAGTTCTCTTTACCTTTGTCAAGTTGAACTCTCAGAAAGTGAAAGTTAACTTTAGGCCATATAATTTTAGTGGTGAGCTTAAGGACTCTGATAGTGAAATAGGAAACTAGTCAATTTTTTTCCAATTTTTTTCATATCAAGGAACATGTGGTTTTATCCCTACGTCACCATCTCGCTACACTAGGAATATTACTAGATATATCTAAAAGCTCGAAGTATTCAAGTTTCAGCCACCCTTTAAAAGTTCAAAGTATTCAAGTTATTAGGGCATGTAGAGTAAGGTTAGTATTGTAATATGTATTTGTTTCATCTATATAAAGGAGAGGCTATCCCCATCTAAAGTTAAGAAGTCTATTCTCTAAAATCTAACATGGTATCAGAGTGATTCCTTCGCTCTTCCATCACCACTTGTGCCTCTATCATCATTCATCAACTTCCTAATTCTAGCCGTCACCAGACCCTAGCTGTCTTCTAAGAAACCCTAGCCACTTTCTCTTCTTCTTTAGATCTGATTGTGATCCAAATCTCTCAAAACTTCCATTTTAATTGAGTTTGAGAATATGTAAAACCTCCATTTCTACTGAATTTGAGAATCTCTAAAATATCAACCCTATCTAAGAAGATGAATATTTGATTTTTAGTCTAGTCTTCGCATATGTGTTAGATTCGACTAAGATTCAGCTTGATTTGACGGACACCTTCGGCATTAGCATCAATGATTCAGTAATTGATTTTCAATTGTTACAATATCATTTGCTTCTTAGTTTTTTTTTTTGGTTGAGGAAAATTTTGTTTAGAAGATGTTTTACTAGTCTTTATAACAAGCTGGATATGATTGACATCTATGCTTCAACTTGAGGGGGAGTGTTAAACTATTTGAGTATTTTGCATTGAGTTTTGGGTATTTAGTTATCTTGTAAACCTTACCCACATCTTATTTGTTTACCATCTATATAAAGAGAGGTAACCCCTAATCTAGGGCTATGCCATCTATTCTCTAAAACCTAACATGATATGAGAGCAACCTATGTTCAATTCCCAGTGGGCGCACATTAAAAAACGGATTTTAAAAAATATCGTTACCGCGAGTTTGAGCCACCCTCTCCCTGGCTGACAGTTTTTGGTATCTTTGGATTGAGTTATATACTAGAATAATATGATGGATTTTTTTTTTTTTTTTACTAATTAGGTAATTGTATAGATAACATTTCAAAGCAATTCTGGTTGAAATTGACACTACAAGTTCTTCATTCCAAAAGAACTTTAAAACCCTTATGTTCCATGAAGCTAATTAAAAAAATGTGAATCTTTTAAGAGATTCCCTAGGTATATAAATGAACTTAAAAATAGATTCACACCTTGTCGCCTTCTATACACTGATATCATGTTGGCTAATCCGAGGAACAATCCTCTGTCAACCTATTTTCTTGACTCCCACGACACTTGCTGAAGGCAATTTGTTGGAGTTTGGTTGGGTCTTACATAATCTAGTAGATCAGTTTTAATTTATAGAATACATAAGTTGGTCCCAACCTGCTAAGAGATGCAAGATTCGTTATTGGATCTAAAATAAAGCTATCAGATTTAAATCTTGGTTTCTGATTAATTATTATCCATTTCCTGTGACACAAGTTTTATCAAGAAGTCAATGGAAATTGATAACTTTTTCTTTTTAAAAAATCTTGGTTTTCTAATGTATTCTATATGTTTGTGCTTGCATCTCAGATTAACCATTTTTGGCTTCCATAACAAATTAACAACTTTTATCAAGAAGTTAGTGGAAATTAATAAGATTTTCTTGTTTATAATCTTAGTTTGCTCCTACTGTATGATCCACATGTCTATAATGAGATGCAATGCAGGAAATTTCCCGTGTTGTCAATTCATTTCTAATTATGTGTGTGTGTGTTGTGCGCGCGCGCGCACGTCTGTGTGTGAGTGAGGGAGCAGGTTAGCCTGTCGGTAACACTCATCCCGCCTAAGGGGGATGTTCCAGGTTTGTTTCCCATTGTAGTCGAATGCGGAGCTTGGCTTGGGTAATTAGTGTGGGGTATGTTGAGTCTTTACCACACACACACACACGCACACACGTATATAGTGGGGTATGTTGAGTCTTTACCCCATACATACATACATACATATATATATATATATATACATATATATATATATATACATATATATATATATATATATATATATATATATATATATATATAGAGAGAGAGAGAGAGAGAGAGAGAGAGAGAGAGAGAGATGTACCTCAGATGGCATCTAACAGAACTCCGTGAGATGGCACACCAAAACTCCAATCTCCCTATATTTTTCACGACCCGACCACACATTATAATCTACGTGTCCTAAGACATATATATAAAAATCACATGAATTGTAGTTAGTTTAATCATTGATTTATTGGTTTTATTTGTTCTATTATTGAAAAATTGTTAAATTTTCAACCGTTTGATTTATGAGTAAATGAACTCCAAGCTATGTGAATTGTTATGTGTGTACGTCTTAGGACATGAAGATCATAATGTGCGGTTAGATCGTAAAAAAAATGATAAGGAGATTGTAGTTTTGTTGCACCATCTAATGGAGTTTGGTTAGATGGCATCTAAGGTACATTTTACACACACACACACATATATTTATATAGGCTTGGGGGAAAATAGGATGGGTTTAGTGTTATATATTGGGTTATGGGATTATCGAGTTTGGATCCATAAGGAGCCATACAGGGATCCGGTAAGGAAATGGTGCTACTTATAGCAGATCTTATCCGATAAGGAAATGATGCTGTTCCCTTTATTCTCCACAAGTCAGGAGAAAGTGGAACTTAGGCATGGGAAATGAGGGGTGAAAAGTAAAAGGTTAACTTCACTATATCATTTGTTTCCTATTTATTGTTTAGTAAATAGAACATTTTAGAAACCATTTCACTCAGGTTTGATTGCCCCCTTCCATTTGGATTGTAATTGAGTTTGGCTAATGATGGCATGCTCCCTTTTTTAAACCCTGGTTAAAACTGATACCAAATGGACAGTACATTCAGTTTCTAGGCACGCGATCTTGACTAACTCCATGTATGTTTGTTAGTTTAGAATCTGTTCATATGCACTATTAGTTTGTGGTCAAAGATGCCAGTGGGATAGAACAACAAATGCAACTACTTATTTTTTATATATAATATAATTATATCTTTCTGTCTATATATGGATTAGTATTTTATCTTCCTCAACTGTTTGTTCCCTCCTAACTTTCATACTAATTTTAAGTCTTCTGCACACTACAAAAGCTTGCAATTTCAATAGACATCTTGATGAGTTCTTCTAGTCTTTTTTGTCATTTTATAGTTCGAGTAGCTTGCTCGTGTATCATACATCTGTTGTTTAGTTCTTGTCTTTTTTTTTTATTTTTTTTTGTTTAGCATATATCCCTTTGTTTGTGCCATAGGTGCATAAAAATTCAGTGAGTTCTGTTGCTGTAAGATGTCTCTATTGTCCTTTTAAGGACGTCCAATTGTTGCTTCAGCATTCTTTTTTTAAACTAAAAAACTTTGGTGCAATTCTACCTTTTTTAATCTGGTTGACTCCTGTGTGATATGCAGACATCGAACAGATACTTAAAGAAGCACAGCATCGCTGGCTGCGCCCAGCTGAAATTTGTGAAATTCTGCGGAACTATCGGAAATTCCATATTGCCTCAGAGCCTCCAAATAAGCCTACTAGTATGTCTGTTCATTGTATCTTTTGTATGGCTTAATATTATGTAAGCATAGAAAGTGAATTTTGGTTATGGCAAAGAAGTTGACTTCTATGATACACAACAACACTTTGAGACATCTTATTCACAGATGCCCTCTTGCTACGGTAGAATGCTCTTCTGATTAAGCATGTCTTGAGACACCACAATCGACTATCCAAATTTGCACACATATTAACATCAATTAATTGATATAATCATCATAATTGTCATGATGATGATTCCTACATTTAATATACACTCTTAATGTTTGTCTAATATAGTTTAAGTGAGGGACCCTTGTTGCATAATTGGATTGACCAGTGGTTCATTTATTAAGTAAAAATCAATATAAAGTAACGATATGCTGAAAATTTAACTCTTGATGTCATGGGTTTGGTTGGATCACTATTAAGATTGCTTGGCCTGTGGGTTTGATTTTGTATATCCGATTATTGACCTACTACATGCAACTAACTAGGGGAATTGTTGCCAGAACTATGTTAACGCTTTATAAGATTTAGCTTTGGTCTCCTTTCAGTTAAGATCAGCACATTTTTCTTGGCAAAATTAACCTACCCAGTGGCGGAGCCAGGATTTCAAAGACGGGATACAAAATAACAGGCCGGGTGCAGATTCGACGATTTTAGCACAGAAGGCATTGCTGACAGTACCCCAACAAGTGCCGATGAACATCGGGTGGGTCTCGGAGACCAGGCCCTTCACAGATGGCATGCCACTAGATAGCCACAAGCATCGGCCATCTCGAGGAAGGCCTCGCCGGCCTTGCCACACGAATCTTCAGGCGCCCACCAGGACTGGCATCACTGCCTTGTTGAGGAACTCTGCACTGGCCTCCATTGCGGCCTCAAGGCCCCTATGATTGCTTTAATTTTGATCACAATAGCATAGATACAATCTATAAGAAATAGCCATTGGGTATATAGCTTAAAAGAACGAGTACGAATAAAAAACAGAGATGGTGATGAAATCTATCTAAAGATTTTGTGAGTTATTTCTAAACTATCATCATGAGGTTTGATCTTATTGATGATTGTAGCATAATGATAACTAATAAATCAAATAAATTATTGGAACTTAGCTAGCACAAAAACTACTTGAAAGCAAAGGGAAAGCAATAATCTGAGAATAATCAAACACAAGCAAAATCTTAGCAAATTCCATTCAATTCAAAAGAAAAAAATTATGAGCATTCCTAGAGTAAAAAGAAAAATTATGAGCATTCATAAACATCAATTCAATTCTAAAAACCAATTCAACTTTATGGACTTTCTAATAATCTAAAAAGCAAAAAAAGAGTATAACAAATGTTAGATAACTGCAATAGACCTAGAACTACCTAATCCAATCATCAAATTAAACATAGTTCTAAGAAAATCTTTCCTGTGCTTCATAATCCATTCAAAAAAGTATGAGTATGGTCAAAAAACAGAGTTAAAACACTAAAAGATAATTAAAAAAAAATCCCAGGTAATCCAAAAAAAAGTGAAACTCTAATAAGAACACTCACTTGGGCGTCAAGAAGGGCACATGTTCTCGGCTTAATGTCGGGTGCGAGATATCCGCCAGATTACAACTGATGCTGATGTAAACATGCTTGCTTTCCTTCAAAGCCGTCGAGATCGCCATATTCATCTGCTCGTGGGCATCCGCCAGATTGTTTTCCACTGCCTAAAAATCAAATCAAGTCACCCAAAATGAATCTCAACAATCTAAAACTCAAAACCATCTATATCAATCCAAAACAAGTACCTGAAAGCAAGTTACAGTTTGAAAGCATCGGAGTTCCTGCAAGAAATTAGGAGGCCGATGGTGTGATGCAGGATGCGATTGGTGTTGTGGTCGTTGGAGTTGATCCCGCCGACGAGCAGATCATGACGTCGCGAGTTGGATCTACGAGAGAGGGGAGAAGGGATTGGAACTGAGAGATCTCAGAGAGAGAGAGAGAGAGAGAGAGAGAGAGAGAGAGAGAGAGAGAGAGAGAGATGGGAATTGGGCCTGGGGGGCACAAATCGGGGGCCTAGAGGTCGGGCTGCCGGTTTTTTGGGGGGGGGGGGGGGGGGGGGGCTCGTGCCCCCTGGCTCCGCCGCTAAATCTACCAATCGTAATACTTAACCATTTTACGTTAATCTTTAGATTTTATTGGTTCCACCCCGTTATTTTGTCTAGAACTTGACACTAAATCTCTCCCTAAACATTCATTTAGAACCCCCCCCCCCCCCCCCCACCAGGGCTAAACCCAAATTTTCTGGGGTTAGACCATATTGGTAGGGACTGTAGAGAAGGTCATTTGATCAAGTGGTTTCCCCAAAAACTAGTGCCAAACAGGGTATTTATCTTACTCTCTAGTGTTATTGCTTTCTTTTGTTTTTTCTGTGCTGTTTTTACAGTCTTGTATCCCGTTTGATTTCATTTTAACACAAGGTAACAAAAGGAACTTCTCCATTAAAAATGGGTTGCTGGTTATCTCCTTTTAAGGACCCTATTTAGGCAGCAAAATCTAAAAGTGGTCTATTTTAGATGAACAAGCCATTGGGTTGACTTTCTCATTTTCCCCTTTCCTCTCTTTTTCCTTTCTCTCACATGATCTCATCTTCCATCTGAATTACTCACCTCTTTAGCTCATCCGTTTTTTGTCCCTGTTTCAAGCTCTCCCCTCTCAATCGATCCCTATCTAATCTCCACCAGCTCATGTACATATCTTCATATATACTACTTTAAGATCAAATTTGTACCTCTTTCATAGTATATTTTAGGGCAAGTTACTTCTAGAATGGACTTACCAATAGACAAAATCAATGCCAAATGTACCACAAGTTTGCATCTTCCGTGTGGAGTTAATAACATTAAACAGGGTTGCTCATGTGAATTGGACTTACCACTAGGCAAAATCAATGCCAAATGTACCACAAGTCTGCATCTTCCATGTGGAGTTAATAACATTAAGCATGATTGCTCATGTGTATAGCCAATGGTTTCACCAAGACCCAAATAGAACGGGGGAATCTTATCTGTGTCTAGCGATTGAATTCATAGTGCATAGCCCACCATACTCTTGCTCCCAATTTCACATAATAAGTCTTGTAATAGATGAATTTGTTGTTAACTATTTCAAACTTGTAATAATTCAAGGGAACGGACACATGAATCTAGCATATATAGGTAATAATCTTGATATATAATATATAATATGCAACTTAAACCTCATCACTGTGATAGGCATCATCTTTTCCTAATTGATTAATAAGACATGTTGAAGATGTGTACAACCAAGGAAATTTATTCCTTTTAGGTGCTTTTTTGCAATAGTAAAACATTGTTTAAGGATGAGTTTATCCTTTGATTTCTAAACTGTTATTCCTTGAATATTCTACCCTTTGGAGGAATAAATTATCCACAACTGAAACATGAGAAGGTGAATGCATGATTGCGCTAAAAGACAAGACACTATTCCACTTTGACATCAAACTTGTGTTTGGCAAGAATATAGTTATTCTTTTTGTTTGGAAAGGATATGTGTAACTATAGATTTACTCCTCCACTTGTCCCTTTGCCCTGAAGCACTGTAGAGTTCTAGGCTGGGACTAGACATTTGCTGAAATCAGGGGATCACGTTCAACTTTGGAAGGTGAGAGGGCTGGGCCTTAGATGGGTTTATGGGCCTAAGAAATGTGTTCTCATTGGGTATGGGAGCGGTAGGCATGACTAAAGTTATATTTAGAGTAATTTACTCAATTTGCTCTGCTACCTCCTGAAGGAGTTTCCTATGATTCTGCAAGATTTTGTTTGCAAGGGCCACACCGCTTGGTTACGGGAATTCTTGGCATTCACTGTAAATGCAACATCACACGGATGATGAAATAAAAGATGTATATATAATATCCTTACTGTATTGTTCATTTAATTAGCACACATGATATTCAGGAGCAGGCCTGTTTGGTGTGTTTGTAAGTTTTGTTTGACCTGTGTAAAAGCAGTTTGAACTGGTACCCTATGTACTGTAATACTGACACTCGATGTTAATCATTACACATCAACAACTGCAAAATAATTTCTCATGTATATCACTGTAATACGTAGTCCTCCAGTAAAAATTTGCAGTGATTAACATGCGTCTGTGTCTTCAATGTTATTATCTTCTGCACCAGTTTGAATATCATGTGTGCTAATTTATGAAACTGCGGTCTGTCTCTTTGACCAAAGATGATTTGCTGATGTATATCGCTGCAAAATTATTATCATTAAATAACATTGTTAATTATATAAGTATGGGATGATCCCCGCTGTTTATAACAAATAAGTTAGTTGCTATATTGTGGGTCCTAGCTTGGTAAATAACTGGGATATTAAATAATCTGCTGGTTTACTATATTGTATGGAATAAATGATTTACAACATAATAACTAATCTACAAGTTAGAAGGAGAGAATTTAAAAGGGGAAGTTGTATGCATGTGAGTTTTAGAGGACTGTATTTTAAGATATATTGATCTCCACCAAGTTGTAGTATGATCTGCCTTCCAATATGAGCTATTTTCTAGAGAGAAAAGAGCTCAATGCCTTCGTTAGGTGTGTGGGAAGAAGAGAAGACAGAATACAGGAAGTATGAGGAAAGAAAAAACATGGAGTGAAATATTAGATTCATAAAAGTATAGTCTTTGGGAAGTGGAGTCTTCTGTTCTTTCTTTTAATCATAATGCTGGAAGCAAGGCTGGTAGCTCCACTAATGGAAAACCAAAGGTTGTCTGACTCGAAGGGAAGAACAACCACATGCTAGTTAAATATAAAGTAACACCAATGTAGCACGGACACTTCTACGATGAAGTTGTCCCCGTGTTGAATACTCCGACCCCCGTATCGAACACCGACACTTCTCGGGTACTTTCTAAAAGTGTTGATAATTAGATCATACATGTTTTTGGTTTAGGATACTTGTTGGTATTCTTTGACAAGTGTCCTTTATTTCTAACACACTTCTTTTTGCTCTTTACATGTTTGATTTATTTTCTTAGCTTCATGTGTATGTCAAAAGCATTGTGGAAAACTGTGTCAAAATATTGATTTGCACAAATATATGATATGTTTAGATATCTTTCAATATAGTAAGTATAATACATTGAGCTACTCTATACAAAGTTGAAGAGACAAGGCCTATTCCTTTTGCAAAGTCATAAAATGTATATTAGGTTAAACTTCTAGAATATATATATATATATATATATATATATATATATATATATATATATATATATATATATATATATATGAGTTGGACTACAAAATAAACGTTTATTTTTGGGTTCAACTCTACACGGTTCAAATCTTATGTTCCGATATTCAAATATAAGATCCACTCCGTTGAAGTTGATCTACATTATTTAAAGTCTCTAAAATTCAAAAATTATGCCGTTTGAATGCTTTTTGCTTAGCCATCAAGTGGGCACAAAACGGTCGGCCGAAAGTAGCATATTGCTTAGGTCTACTTCTTTAAACATACAAATTCTCGATCCGATCATTTCATCATGATCCAAACACTTAAAAACCCTCACACACTAATTTTTGTTAGATTTTAAATATTCTACACCGTTAAACTAACCAACTCACTACTTTTGACCGTCCTTTTTGCGCCCACTTGATATATAAGCAAAAAATATTCGCATAACATGATTTTTAGTTTTTAGAGACTTCAGAGAATGTAGATCAACTTCAGCGGAGTGGATCTTGCATTTGGATGCTGGAACATGGGATTTGAACCGTGTAGAGTTGGACCCAAAAATAGACATTTATTTTGTAGTCAAACTCTCTCTCTCTCTCTCTCTATATATATATATATATATATATATATATATATATATATATATATCATTAAATTTTATAAATATCAATGCATGTACTTATGCACTTCCTCTTATCATTTCTACAAATTCTACACATGTTCTGTATATTTTAATGTTATGTTGTCGTGCCCATGTGTCCTACTTTTTAAGGAATTGCCGTGTTGCCTTCCGTGTCCGTGTTGTATCTGTCCTGTGTTCGTGTCATGCTTCTTCGAATAACACCAATTTACTATTAAGCTTGATCCTGTTTAACATAATTGTCATCATTATGTTTACTCTGTATTAGTTCCCATAGCCACAGTATTGGTTTGCTCAATTCTGTCTTTAGTTGCTGATGTCTTGCAAAATGAACTTAAATAGCTGATATCAGTATTTACTCTCCCACCAATAACTTAAATAGCGAACATCTTCGTAGCACTTTTACGAACACATGAGGACTCAGAGTAGTGCTGTAAAGCTAATCTTCTTGTTTACATTTCCATTCAAGAGTGCCATTATCTATGGTGATGTTTTCTCCCTTTACAAGGATAATCATTGCTCATGCCCTCATTATCATTTAGTTTTTTTTTCCATTGGCCTTTCTGGCGTATCGACATCTAAGTTTTTGTCTCCATGGTGTTCATAGTAAAGAAGTATGTATGAAATTCTTCCTTATCCCTGTAATTTCTGGAATGAATCCATCATGGGCTCCATGATGCCGCATTTCCCTGGTTAGATCTTGACATTCATGATCTTAAGTTTTCATGGGAAGTTTTCTAGGTTTACGCTTTATTTTCTGAGACTCCTACAGCAACATTGAATTATTTAGCATCATGTTTACTTATTGAAATTTGTGCGCATTAGCAAGGTTGATTGCTATGGTCTCGCAAACAGTTGGCTCCATGCTATCAAAGAAACATTTTATTTCTTGTTGACACTTGCTACTTTGCAGGACGATCTCATCTAGATTTTGTAGCTATTGGTTCAAATCTTGCAAGTAGGAGGATGTACTGTTTTAGTTCACACCAAAAAGGAAGGGGAAAAGAGAAAAAGGGGGAAGTTCTTGCATCTGACTTCCATGTGGAAGGAAAAATCAGTCTGAACTGGGATCTGTGTTCTTGCCCCCCCCCCCCCCCACCCCCCCAACAATCCACTGGTATATTTTGGTTCGGGTAACCAGGTGATGGTTATTTAACCACTATTGGTGTGGGCTGCAGTTGGAGTGATACATGCATATACTTGATCCACTCATATAAGACCTCGTGTGTAGACACACCCAGGCAACTGACAGATTTTCGTTTGTGCCAAAGGGAAACAAGGTGCCATCTGTCATTGTTGCAAGATTACTTTGATACATCAAGTTGAAACCTGTATATTCTCATTGAAACACATTATTATGAATTTTAGCCCCCCCTCACCCCCCCAACAAACAAAAAAAAAAAAAAAAACCCGCCATCTTCTACCTACTTGTTTATCCCTATATTTCCATTATATTAAGTGTTCTTTTCACTTAAGACTGCCGTTATTATTTTCTTTTTTTAGTTCATCTTGAACTGCTATCTTGTACATGCTTGTGATTTGTTATAGGACCTAGGAATTTAAAATTTGGGGACAAAATTCTCCTAGATATCATGTGTATATTCACAGTTGGTCATATATTGTTTGTCCAACTGGCATAAATTTGACATTATGTATTTGCTTGGTTAGGCGGTTCACTCTTTCTTTTTGATCGGAAGGTCTTAAGATACTTCAGGAAAGATGGACATAATTGGAGAAAGAAAAAAGATGGGAAGACTGTGAAAGAAGCTCATGAGAGGCTAAAAGTAAGTGAGTGTAGGGGCTGAAAGTAAGTGAATGTAAATAGTTCTTTGATTTTTATTTCATGAAAACATATCATCTGATGAGCTCTATTTGGACATTATTTGAAGCTACATTGCCTTTTTCCTTTGTAATATCAGATGTGTAATTTGAAATGGGTGGTGATATCATAATCATTTGTTGTTCAGTTAACTGAGTGTCATGAATCTCTTGCCTCCATCATGCATGAAGGATGAAATTTAATTATTCAGGCAACTTTGCTTCTGATGGCTGTATTAAATTTTAGCAAAAAGTTATAATATTCTTCCAATTACAGGCGGATAGTATTGATGTTCTACACTGTTATTATGCTCATGGAGAAGAGAACGAAAGCTTTCAACGACGGACTTATTGGATGTTGGAAGAGTAAGTGTTTGGAGATCTAGATTATGTTTCATGTGGCATTCATGATTATGTTACTGAATTACTTCAAAATAAAATTTCTTGTTAGCACCTTAACCCTTTTACTCTATTAGCCCAAAGTTATGAAGGATGATAAACTTTTAGACTCTGATGATGATGATGACGACGACGACGACGACGATTATTATTATCATCATCATCATCATCATCATCATCATCATTTGTCCAATTCAGCTGATCAGTAACGATCAGTACTATGAAGACTAATCTTGAATATATTCAAAAGGTCCTAAAATATATGCCATTATTTTCACAGGAAACTATCACTTTATTGAGAGATGCATTTGGGCAATTAGGGCAACAGACTTGTTAGCACTTCATTTTTGTAACTAAGACAAAGATGATGATCTAATTAATCAATTCTTCGAAATTTGTCTCCACTATTGTTGTATGCATACAGTTCACTCTCTCTTTTTGGTAACTCCCTGTTGACTGATGATCAATGAAGTGATACAAAATGCTTTGGTGGAAAAGTGGATAATGCATATTCGGTAGTCTTTTCATGAATACACGGAGTCAGTTGTGCACGTTAAAAAAAAAAAAAAAAATCTGTTTATGCATGCTTGTTGATCTTCTCTATTAGATATGAGGAGTCTTTTCCCGAAATCACTACCCATGCCCCCCCACCACCACCACCACAAAAAAGAAAGAAGGGGGGGGGGGGGGGGGAGAGAGAAATAGTAATTACATTCCTATCGGTAAAATATAAGAGAATCTTGGCCTGCACTCACACACTAAAACAGGCTAGCGAAATTGATGGTTTGCAATGTTGAATATGTCTATCACATATTAAAAACATTATATACCTAAATTTCAAGTAACTTGAAGTTTCCACTGAGGCCCGAGGATAGGCTACATGATTGTTAGAAAGGCCTTTTTTGATACGCAGTTTAGAAGTTTTTGACTTATGGACACATTACTTTTAGAATGTGTTTGATTGTATTAACTTCATGAATCATTAATTTATCATTCATGTGTAATGTGGTGTGTAAACTTTTCTTCCACTTCACATTATAACTCCACCTTATTGGGAAGAAGTTACACATAGGTAGAGATGAAACTTGCTTGGGGGGGACAAAAAGTCTATACAGAAAAATTGAAGTGTATGGTGATTCATGTTTTTCATAATGATCTACATACTACTTCATGTGTCATTGTAAATTTAAGTGCTTTAAAAATTAAATCTATGCTTTAGTTTGTCTCAGAAGTGTAAATATGTCCTAGTTGTGCACATGATGTTTGTATCGTCCGTGACCTGAAGTGCATGCCTTGCAACCACAACTTCCCAAACATTCTCACTCGCCTATTCCATCACGACAATAAATCCACCCACTAGCCTCCCAAAAAATATCATCTAAAGGGGGGAACCACTGCTCACACACACGTATGGATGGGTTCTTAGGGTGATACACGGCAATTGGTGTACAACATGCAAATTTGCTTCATTAAAATGTGCTCATATTAAAGCAAAGTTTTAAACAAGTAGGACACAAACAGAATTACAAGAGTTTTTCGGGGATAGATGCAAAGTTGCAAACACCTTTTTTTTCCTATTTATCACAATGAGGTATATATAAGTTAAGATTTTATGCTTTTAGTTTTTGAGAATAAAGTTTCTTAAACCTTTTTTGTTAACCAAAGGGTCAGTCTTTATCATTAAAAAAATCTTCTAGACTCTTTTCGTAAATATAGATAAGTAGAAAGACTCGCAGCCGGATCCATGTTTGTATCCATCTCTACATGAAAACGTCTATCGGATTAGGAATAGTGTTCTTTTGTAATATTAGTTAAAGATAGGGTTTTTTTTGGTTATTTTTTAGCCTCCTATTCACATTAGGACATGTCCTATCTCTATATTATAAATAAATGCACCATCCCTAGTTGGGGTTGAACCGTCTTCTATTCATGCCTGTTTGGTTGCAAGGAAGTGGGCGGAAGTAAGAAAATGGGGAAGTATAATTGCTCACTTCCCTATCTATCCAAACACCAGAAAAGGAAAATAAGAAAGCCCCTTTTCCTTTTCTCTTTTCTCTTTTACACAACCATTTTCTCACTTCCATAGTGCTACAGTTAATTTTGTGGTCATGTAAATCTCATTTATAATAAGTTGTAGTACAAAATAGTTAATTTTTTGATCATGTAAATCTTACTTGCATTCTGATTACAGTCCATTTTTTTATATTTGCTTAATTAATTTTTATTTTAATATTATTTTGCGGTCAACTTTGTGGTCAACTTTTTCACTTTCACTTCCACATTACCATCCAAATATCAGAAAAGACATAACATTCAAACCACACTTCCCAACAACATCCAAACACCAGAAAATTTACTAACCAATTCCCAATTTCAAAGGGAATTATTATCACTTCCGCACTTCTTCACTTCCTTACTTCCACCCTTAACCAAACAGGCCCTTCATCTTCTTCATCTCAACATAGATATCGACAAGATCACTAGCTTGATATCAACAAGAATTTTTTTCTAGTTCTAGTTATTTTTTTATTTTCTCTTTCTTTTATTCTTTGATTTCTTCTCTTTTATTCTCTCTCTCTCTAATTTCTATTTATTTATGTGCTCCCAAAGAAGTGGGATGTAGAGAGCCTTTGTGACCCTAGTTTCCAATTATGCTCCTGAATAAGTT
This sequence comes from Agave tequilana, assembly GCA_038442645.1. Taxonomy (NCBI): domain Eukaryota; kingdom Viridiplantae; phylum Streptophyta; class Magnoliopsida; order Asparagales; family Asparagaceae; genus Agave; species Agave tequilana. The sequence goes on along the minus strand of JAVJIF010010958.1, from coordinate 47,527 downwards.
TGGGCATTTCAATAATTAAAAACCTTTTTAGGATTTAGGTACATGCATAGGCATGTTCATGCATGTGTAGATGCTTAATATGTAAATATATTTGCAAATTTATGTATAAAGTCTTTAGATCTTAGTTTTAGAGATAAGATCCTGAAGAAGTTGGGGCCATTTGGATAGTTGTAGATCGTTTGCAATCAAGGAGTGATGTTTTCAAGGTGGCTAGGTGCTTTCCGACCTCCAATTCGTTAAACGCTTAGGTGACATGATGCAGGACCTCCTTGGTGTTTAGGTGGTCATTTAATATTTTAATGCATCTTTTATACTAATCAGGTAATACAAAGTCAATACACAATCATAATATGCGTCCCGCATGTATTTCAATTTTAAATAATGGGTAGACATATGGACTTCATAAATAAACATGTTACGACGGAACAAGGGAAAACCTAATATTAAGCATATGAGTAAGCTACTTGATTTTCCAAATATAATTTATCGTTTCGTTCTCCTTTCTGAAAGTCGGTTCTGTGCAAAGTGAAGCCTATTGGCAAACATAGCTTTGTCCAGCAATGCAGGTGAAGGGGGAATCTGAAGAAAGAAAGGAGAAAGATGGGAATAAAGGAAGAAAGAAGAATGGGAGTAAGAGGAAGAAGAATAAATGAGAATAAAGGAGTGCAAGAAGGAGACAAGAAGATAGGAAAGTGAAGAAAAAGTTGAGAGAAGAGGAAGATGAAGAAAGGAAAGAGAAAAAACAAACTTCTTTGATGACGACTAACGAGACGTGTGACAGATGGTCATGAGAAGCTCCGACTACAATGACTTATTTGTTCATTTGTTTTCTCTTTCCTTCTTTTCTTTTCATGTTGGATTAGTTCTCGAAAGATATTATGTTTGGGAACTGCGTTTTAGCTGTTCCACTATTCTCAGACACATCCGCTTGAGAAGATTTAGACTATGGTCATGAGAAGCTCTGACTACAATGGCTTCTTTGTTCATTTGTCTTCTCTTTCCTTCGTTTCTTTCTTATGCTGGATTATGTCTTGACATATATTATGTTTGAGAACTGCGTTTTAGCTGCTCCACTATTCTCAGGCATATATCCGCCTAAGAAGATTTAGATTATGAAAATTAGAGAGTTAATTAGTCCTCTCTATACTCTTATTTATAGGCAAATATAATTACAGCTCATAATACAAGTAAGATTCCCATGACTCCTAATTAGGCAACTGCAACACGACTCCTAATCATATAACTATAATATAGATACAAAATATAGTTACAAGAAAATCTAATTATACTCTGATTTTTATTCTACTCTTAATACAACCCATACCACTTCTTATACAAATCATATTTTCTAACAACTCCCTCAAGCTGGAGCATATACATCATACATGCCCAGCTTGTCACAAATAAAATCAACTCGTGTCTTCCCAAGAGACTTTTGTGAGTAGATCTGTTAACTGATGATCGGATAAAACATGTTAAACTTAAAAAATATTCTCTTTTATTTTTTTGACGTACCAAATGACAATCCACTTCAATGTGTTTTGTGCGCTTATGAAATACTGAATTTTTAGCTATGTGAACAAAACCTTGATTATTACAATATAACCTCATGAGACATTAGATCGTGACACGCTTCTTACTTTTCTATGATAAGGTTTCTCTTAAGGAAAACACAAAAGCTTGTGTTAGGCGCATGTCAACGGGTGATCCTGCCCATTCAATATATGAGAAATCACAATTTGAATATAAAAAACTTTCCCAGGGGTCTTTTTTAAGTACCTGAGAATTTGTACTACTGCATCCCAATAAGTGGTCTTTGATATTGAGAGAAACTGACCCACAACACTCACAAGTGATATTGAGAGAAACTGACCCACAACACTCACAACAAATACAATATCAGGTCTAAGTACGATTACGTAGTTCAATTTACTCGGTAGTCTCTGATACTTGTCAGGATCATCTAAGATCTCATGATGTGGTAGCAGCTTGATATTAGCTTCTATTGGTGCATCAACAACTATGCGCCCTAACATACCTGCCTCAGCATAGGAAGCACATACTTTCTATGAAAGAGTAATTCTCTTCCTAGACCAAGCTACTTCAATGCTCAAGAAGTACCACAAAGATCTAAGTTCTTTTGTTTGAAAATGCTTCAGCAAGTAGCACTTAAGATCTGCAATCTGTTGCCCATCATCAGTATTGATAATGATATTAACCACATACACTATAAGGAATAACCTCTTCTTTTGATACTGTCTCCAAAACACAGAGTGATCTTTTTTAGAACGAGAAAGACCAAAAGCCTTAACAACAGAGGCAAATTGTTCAAACCAATTTTTCGGTGACTGCTTCGATCCATATAAAGACTTCTTCAGGTTGCACACCTTCCCTGACTCCGAGCAATAAAATTAGGTGTTTGATCCATGTAAACCTCATCGTCAAGAACACCTGATGGAGGAGTCAATGACAAGTGGTAGCCAAAGAGATTAGAATTCGCACAGATATCAGTTGCAATCATGATAATTCATGCCATACGCCTGAGAATAACCTTTGACAACCAGACATGCCTTCAATCTTGCCAAGGACCCATCGAGATTTAGCTTTAGAGTGTATACCCACCGACATCCAACTGCCTTCTTACTAACATTCAACTGCCTTCTTACCTGGTGGAAGAACAACAAGATCCCAGAGTTCCCTTCTGTTCTAGAGCCAGTATTTCTTCCTTCATGGCTCTTTCCAATCTGAGATAGATGGGGCTTCTGAGAAATGAGTCCAAAGAAGAAATAAATGCATGAAAGGAAGGACACTAGTGTGAATAATATACAAATCTAGAGATGTGCAAGTGTGTTTACCCATACAAAGGGAAATAAAAAAATCATCATCAGAAACACTGTCAAAATGAGTAGTAGCATCACTAGAGGGTAATGTAGAAGTATTCTCACCAGTTTGTGTTCCAAATATTGAAATAGCAGAAGATGTTAGCACAAGCGAAGTAGAAGTACGTATTGTGAAGACTCTAGTTGATTCTCTAAATTGGTGAGGGGGTTTAGTCTTCCATGCAAAGTGGCAATGTACTCAGATCTATATCAATTGATGATAGAGTGTGCACAACTGTTGAATCTTGAACAAGAAAAAATATGTTGCCCTCAGACTCTAAGAAAGAAAACTCACTATTAAACCATGATTTAAACTAAAAAAATGTGACATTCAGCTGAAATAAGAAAATGATTCAGTGAAGGACAATAACACCTATTTGAGAGCACGAGGATCCGGTTTAGTTTCATGAGGATCATTGTTCTGAATAAAACACATAACTCAAAAATCTTTGGTGGCTCGAAAAACAAATCACTTTGAGATTATAAATCGAATACGGGATTTGATTTTACAAAACATAAGAAGGATCTGATTAATTAAATAACATTATGTAAGAACCACATCACTCTAAAAATATTAAAAACTTTGCTATGAATAAGCAATATGCAAACAGTTTCAAGCAAATGACAGTTTTTACGTTCAGCGATACCATTTTGTTGAGGAGTGTATGTACATGAGAATTGATGAATAATGCCTTGTTCAGTCATAAAATTTGTAAAAGATGAATTAAAATACTCCTTAGCATTATCATGCTTAAGATTTTTACAGAAATGTTAAATTGGGTTTTAATCTTGGAACAAAAATTCTGAAATATAGAAAAGATTTCAGAACGAGATTTCATGAGTTAAAGCTAAGTAACACGTGGGTAATCATCCATAAAAGTAATAAATACTAAAAATCAAGTTATAATTTTATTGAACATGAACCTCATACGTCTGAACGAACTAAATCAAATGGGTGATGAGCCCGTTTATTGATTCACTAGGATAAGACATTCGATGATACTTCTCTTGACAAGATTCATATTTTAAAGACCCAACTAGACTAGACTAGAACGAGGACTTAAAACTTTTAAAACCGATTGAGAAGGATGACACCTAACCGATAACGATGATAAAAAGTGAAAAAGAACTAGAGCATACCACTGGTTTGGAGACCAAGTCCACTAGGTTGGAGACCAAATCTAAGTAATACAACCTGTCTTTCTTACGCTCGGTGCCAATCATCTTCTTCATCCCAAGTTCCTGAAATTAACAAAACGTAGGATATAATTTTACTGAACAATTTAATGCTCTAGTAATTTACTACTGATAGTAAATTGAAAGAAAAGTTTGAAACATAGAGTACAAATAGAGATAAAAGATGTAGCATTAACAATTCTTATACTTTGGATAGAAGAAGTAGAACTATCGACTAATATAACAGAGGGAAAAGAACACATAGAATCAAAAGAGAGCACAATATCTTTTTTCCAGTCATGTGATCGAAGCCCCTGAATTTATAATCCAACTAGGAGAAGATGATATAAGACAACCTGTGGAGTTAACTATCTGTGTCAGAGTAGTTGTGAAGGAAGAAGATAACATCTGGGCAATTTGAGACCGCTGAAACATCTAAAACTGTTGGAATTGCTGAGTAAGTTGTTCATAAGATGACATCTGAGCGGCCTAAAACGGCTGAAACATCTGAAACTATTGAAATTGTTGAAACATCTAAAACTGCTGGCGTGCATATTCCTCTTTTGTCATACTTCTGAACTCTTTTCTGAAACTGATCCTCCCTTAGGAATTAAACACGTCAAAATACCTAGGCAAATGATTTTATTTGGGATCTAAACACGCCAAATATTCAAGCAAATGATCCTCCCTTGGGATCTAAACACCCAACAAATAACCAAATAAATGATCCTCACTCGGGATTTAAAACAACTCATATGAAATCACCAAACTCGTATTCAAAGAGAATACATATTCCTAAAAGAGAATAGCCTAACAGACTTTAAACCTCCTTTTCTTTTTTTGACTGTTATTGTTCATGGTGAATAGTACGTCGTGGTATTGTTCACGTGAACAGTAAAGTTTTTTTTTTTTTTAAATTTTTTTTTTACAAATCTGAATTCAGATTAGATTTGAAAAATGAGAAAAATTAAAGGAAAAAATAAAAGAAGAAGAGGGAGAAGATGTCGATGATGATCTTTTGATGGCAAGTAGAGATAATGATGAGTCCTCTCTTTATACTCTTATTTATAGACAAATACAATTACAACTTATAATACAAGTAGGACTCCTATGACTCTTGATTAGGTAACTACAATATGACTCCTAATTAGGTAACTACGAGAAAATCTAATTCTACTTCTATTCATGTTTTACTCCTAATACAACTCGTATACCACTACTTATGCAAATCATATTTCCTAACATAAACCATCTTAAACCATCTAATATGTAATTTGATATACACACTTAAATAAAAAAAATGTAATCCTTACAGTTAAAATAGCAGTGTATCTATGATGTAAAGCAGGGTGTGTACATAATGGCACCGCCTACAAAAACCTTGCGTATAGACAAGTTTACACGGCTCTTCATGCATATTGTGTAAAATCGTATATACAAATATGAATTGGCGCTTCCTTGATCCGTATTTTTTTTTCAATTATTTTCTTTAAATGCCATGACATTACCTAATTCTGCTCCTTGCCGGTGCCAACCACACTTGAGGACTATCTTTTTTCCCTTTTCCTTTTTTTTTGTGTGTGTACATTAACATGTTCTTTTAATCATTTTGTGCTGTCTCTGATGTGGCAGGGCATTCATGCACATCGTTCTGGTGCACTATCTTGAAGTCAAGGTTATACTTCAATTCACTCATTCCTTTGTTTATACTGCTAAAATATTCAACACATTGTATTTTATACTTTCTGTTGTAGTGACTGATTCACGTCTTTCGTATACACTGTAGTCAGTTTGCATGTAGTTGTGTCTTTGTGTTTTTCTGTGCATATTACTCTCTCTCATACATCAAGTCAGCCATGTTAAGTCCTTTTTGTGTTTCTTTATCCCATTTTATCGCTGCAATTGGTTTATTTTGCTTAAATTTGTCTTGCATTCAGCTGAGAAGGCCTTGGTGGATCACCTAGTTGGTCTAGGAAGCAAGTGAGGAGAAAAGGGAAGAAGAAAGAGGGATAATAAGATATAGAGAGAACAAAGGGTTAACTTGGATCCATTGAAGAAAGAAGAAAGGGCAAGAATTAGAAGAGGGAAACATAGTAAGAAAAGTCAAGGGCGTGTACATATGATATTTATTCATATGTATATATGTATAAGTGTGCACGTTTGTGTGTGCATGCGTGTGTGGGCATACATATAATGCACACACACATATAGAGAGGGACTTGGATTCTTTGGGTATGATTTGAGCATGAATCCTTTTCACTCAAATCCAGTGCTGCAACATTCAAATACAAAATCCACTCCGTTGAAGTTGATCTATATTATTTAAAGTAACTAAAAATAAAAAATTAAGTGTTTTGAATACTTTTTTCTTATTTATTAAGTAGGCGCATAATGAACGGCCGGAATAGAGAGTTGATTAGTTTAAATGTAGAATATTTGAAACTTAACAAAAGTTACTGTGTGAGGGTTTTTAAATGTTTAGATCATGATCAAATGGTTGGCTAGAGAATTTGTATGTCTAAAGTCATAAATTTAAGTAATATGCTACTTTCTGCCATTTATTTTATGCCTACTTGTTGCACGGACTAGAAAAACTATAGAACATTTGATTTTTGATTTTTAGCTACTTTAAATAATGTAAGTCAATTTCAATGGAATGAATCTTGTATTTGAATGCCGTAACATTGAATTTTAGCGAGAAGGATTCATACTCAAATCATTCTGGAAGTGACCAAGTATGCATACACACACAAATATAAGTATGTGTATACACACACGCATACATGTGTGTATATATACATGTGTATGTGTGTGTATAAAAACACACACATACATACACATATGTATACGTGTGTGTATACGCATATATACATATGTATATGTATATATACATATGTATATGTATGTGCAGATACACTTGTGTCATTCCGAAAGGATTTGAGTCTGAATTCTTCCCACTATAATACAACCCTACGGCATCCAATACAAGATCCATTCTGTTAAAGTTGATCTACATTATTTCAAGTAACTAAAAATAAAAAATCATGTATTTTGAATACTTTTTGTCTATCCATCAAGTAGGCGCAAATGAACGGAAAATAGCATATTGCTTAGATTTACGTTTTTAGACATACAAATTCTCGATCCGATCATTTTGTCATGATCTAAACACTTAAAAATTCTCACACACCAATTTTTGTTAGATTTTAAATATTCTACACCGTTAAACTAACCAACTCACTATTTCGACTGTCCATTTGCGCCTACTTGATGGATGTGCAAAAAATATTCAAAATACATAATTTTTAATTTTTAGTTACTTGAAATAATATAGATCAACTTCATTAAAGTGGATCTTGCATTCATATGTCGTAGGGTTGCATTTGAGTGGGAAGGATTCGACCTCGAATCCTTTTAGAATGACACAAGTCTCTCTTTCTCTCTCTCTCTACATATATATATATATATATATATATATATATATAGTGATATAGACTGAGCTTCTTTCAAAAGGATTTGAGCTCGCATCCTTCCCATTGAAACTCAATTTCCGACATTCAAATGCAAGATCCACTCTGTTGAAGTTGATTTATATTATTTGAAGTCTCTAAAAATCAAAAATCATGTCATTTGAATAATTTTTGCTTATTCATCAAGCATGCGTAAAATAGATAGCTGAAAATAGCATTTTGCTTAGATCTATGACTGTAGATATACAAATTCTTGATCCGATCATTTGATCATTATTTAAACTTTTAAAAATCCCTACAGACCAATTTTTTTTATATTTCAAATATTATACACTGTTAATCAATGTTCTACATAGCGGATATAGCGGCTATGTCGGCTGGAAAAATTTATCTGGGATGTGAATATATAGTGGATGTTTCAAAAAATCGGATATAATCATACTGTAAATACATCTTATTTTAAATCACATCTCAATAAGGCAATACATGCATAAAACATATAAAGCTATATAAAACATCATATTTACATGTTTAAGGTAGATTTACCTCGACAACTTTTATTAAGCCTATGAATCCATAATTACTGTCCAAATGTAAAATCTTCACAAATGTCACATTGCCACATCACTCGAATCACTCAAATGTCTAACCTAGAAATTAAGTGTAAAATGCTATATCGGGTCCAAAATCACCGAAATTGCGGCAGATATATCGGGTCTAAGCTGATTTATCGGCGATTTTAGGTGAAAAACGCTATATCAGTTTGGATGTGCCAAATCGTTGCGGTTAGGTGCTAAATGCAATCTCGGCGCTATTTGGGGATATTTAGAACACTGCCGTTAAAGTAAACTCACTACTTTCGGCCGTCCGTTTTACGTCCACTTGATGAATAAGCAAAAAGTATTCAAATGACTTGATTTTTTATTTTTATAGACCTCAAATAATGTAGATCAACTTCAATAGAGTGGATCTTGCATTTGAATGTCGGGGATTAAATTTCAATGGGAAGAATTCGGGTCCGGATCCTTTTAAAAGGATCTTAGTCTATCTCATTTATATATGTGTGTGTGTGTATATTGAAAATATTTTAGTGAGAACCGAACTCACAATAAGCTTCGTGCGAACTCCACGGTAAACCACGTCTATTCATCTTGATTTACATACTCAAATTAGGCTGACAATGAAAAATCACGAGATTTCATGTCTTTTTACTCATGCATTAAGTGGTTACACAAAATATATTATATTAGCTGTAGAAAAAAGATGTCATTTGATGCATATGTAAAAAGGTCCGGAATCACGTGATTTTTCATTGTTAGCCTAATTTGAGTATGTAGATCAAAGATGAATGGTTCGGATTATTCATTTGGTGGCTCACTGTGGAGTTTGCAAGAAGCTTATTGTGAGCCCGATTCTTACTAGAATACTTCCATACACACATATACGTATACATATATATACATATACATATATGTGTATATATGTGTATATATACATATATATATGTGTGTGTGTGTAGAGATAGACTTGTGTCATTCCGGAAGGATTCAAGCCCGAATCCTTCCCACTCAAATCCAATCCTCTGACATCCGAATACAAGATTCACTCCGTTAAAGTTGATCTCTATTATTTCAAGTATCTATAAATAAAAAATCAAGTGTTTTGGATACTTTTTGTCCATGCATTAAGTAGGAAAAAACGGATGGCCTAAATAGTGAGTTGGTTAGTTTAACGGTGTAGAACATTTGAAACCTAACAAAAATTAGTTTGTAGGAGTTTTTAAATGTTTAGATCATGATCAAATAGTCGGATCGAGAATTTATATGTCGATATAGATCTAACCAACTTACTACTTTCGGTCGTTCATTTTGCATCGCTTGATGGATGGACAAAAAGTATTCAAAACAATTGATTTTTGGTTTATAAATACTTGAAATAATATAGATCAACTTCAATAAAGTAGATCTTGATTCAAATGTCGGAGGGTTGTATTTGAGTGTGAAGAATTCAGGCTCGAATCCTTCCAGAATGACACAAGTCTTTCTCTATATATGTATATGTATTTGTATATACATACATATACATATATGTATACACACACATACATATACATGTGTGTGTGTATTTGCGCGCACGTGTACATGTGTGTGTTTGTACCCACACACGTGTCAATGTACATGTAAATGCATATGCATTTACAGAAACATATATGTATAGTTGTATACATATATCATATGTATATATGTATGTGTGTGTACATACATATAGATAAACACATATAAACACACACGTACACACACGTACAGACACACAAAATTTGGATTAACCTTTGATGCTCTTATCAGTGTTTAAAAAACTGCTAAGTGGTTCTAGGCCCGGGTCGGGTATAGCGTGGCACACCCATGTCGATAGAGATTTTCTTTCCATTCAACTGAACTAACTACTTAGTCGACTTGCTGCCTAGCCCACCAGGCTGCCCCCACCTTACTAGATAGATAGAAACAGAGGAAGATGCTCATATCACCATATGCCAGACTTGAGCATAGGCATCCAAAACAGAAAGAGAAGGCGCGCAACGGAAAAGAAAGATAAGGAAACGGAACCTATCCAGATAGCGAGGAATGACTAAAGTAGAGACAATGGCCATAAGAAAGACGAGGGGGGAGAGAGGCAGACATGACCAAGATCCCAAGGGGAAAAGGCATGACTACCGCAACATAGGTTTTTCAGATACCTACTGCTATTCGACGTTGGTGCCAAAGACGAGAGAGTAGACCATACAAATCCAGATAGACACAAAAAAATCTTTTTGGTAACAAGATCTCTATTCCGTAGAGAAGATCAAAAGACATGAATTGCATAAAGAGATGCTCAGAATAGGTCACATAGTGAGTGGTCTTCCTTCTCTATAGATGCGATAAGAGACTGTGTGCGCGGGATGCCTATTGATGAGATAATTGGCAAGAGAGATGCCAATTGATGAGATAATTGGCAAGAGATATCTGCGACTGATCTTTTTTCATGTTTTCTTGCTGCAAAAAAATGCTGCCTTACTTTTTGTTTTATTCGCATGGCACTCAATCTTTCTGTTTGAGAGCTACTAAATGACTTTTCTTGCTGTGGAGCAAAAAAACAAAGAGTCTAGTATACCTTTGAAGTGGGAAGATTAGTGTGAGTTTCATTGACCGAGCTTTGACCATCTCCGGATGAAGTGGATTCATCTACTCGTATCACAGACTGAACAAGCCAAGGTGAACTCAACTATCCATTCCATTGGCCAACAAAAGAGGATGGACATAGAGCTATTGAGGTGTATGAGCCTACCTTATCATAGCGGCCCTCCCATTTATCCGATGATAATGTTGTGGATAGATAGCGCTTTGTGACGCATCCTTCCGCGTGGAATCTCTTGATCTTGAATGCGTGTCTATTGATTAGGATGAATGGCTTGAGGCCTTCAGGCGGCTTGAAGGTGGTTCTCATCAGTGTTCAGGAACTTAACACCTAGCGTTAGAAATTTGATTGTTACCCACTTCCCTGTCAAATTTACTTCCTGGTGCTTGTGACTATTCTATTGTCATTTTTTTTGTTTGCAGCTGAACATCATATTTTATAGTGCATGCTCAACACCGTCACCGGCTTATGTATGCTAATTTCTACTACGCATTTGTTCTTGTGTCAGTATATTTGGTATACATTATGTGGCCAATCTTTTGTTCTAAGAGCTTACTCATTTCTAGTGGGCGGCCTTGCGTTGGAGGCATTCTACTTTCATGCTCACTCATTTGTTAATATCAAGCGAGGGAGATAAATGTAATGGCATATGTAAATAATACACCCATTATTCAGGATGAGTTTGGGGATGCTTCTGGTTGTTTTTAGTCATTAAACTAGCCATTTTCTTTGCTCTTTTTAAAATTTAGGTTATTTGCAATTTCTCTATTAGTTACAAACAATTTTGCGGAAGATGATTTGAATTTATTTTGTCTGTTTTGATCTGGTTTAGTAAATTTAAAGTGAATTTAGAATTTAGAATCTGACTAGTGGCCGGGAGGTTTGTCGCAATGCACCCTCTGGTCCTGCACCATGGTACTCTGGTATTTCCATTTAGTTTTTATGCTCTAATGAAGTACATCACACCCTCGAGAAATTCTTTTTGAGTTTAATCTTTCATACCGTTTTTAGTCAACAAAATCCAAAAAAAATAATTATTTCCATGGTTTCCATACTCAAAAGACATCAGCTCATTTTATTTCTTCAAATCCTAGTTGTTGGTTACTGCATCTAGACTTTCTTCCTACCTGTGCTTGTGAGAATGGGCCTGTTGCTAAATGGTTTTCAGAGCATATAAATTATATAATTTTTATCTAAAATCTTAATTACAGGTAAAAAATTATTTCTTCCAGAGGTATATCTAAAATTACATTGCCCATAAATTATGGATTTTATGATGGATCTTTTGGTGCAACCCTAAGAAATTGGTGGTTGTGGGTCTTCTGGTTTGGGCATGTCTAGTAGAGACCAACAAGAGCACTAGTCAGGAGTTAGGTGTGACAACATCATAGTAGTTGATGAAGGACTATAGGGGTCAAACATGAACAATTATGGAGTGAGGCTGTAGAAAAGGATATGCTATCTGCTAATGTAACAGAGGAGATGGCCCTTAACAGAGCTGAAAGGACAAAAAGGATTCTTGTGGCGGATCCCAAATATTTGATATGAAGGCTCTGTTGTAGTAGTAGTTATTGTCTATGGATTTTGCTTTGTAGTTTAAACTTTAGAGTTTAGAGCATACATATGCTCAATTATCTTGTGTGTATGTCTGTAATGCTCTTATCATATGTTCAATTATCTTGTGTGTATGTCTGTCATGGACAGTGTTTAACTTGCCTTTTCATCATGTTCTAATCCAAAATTTGGCACTCAGGGTGGTAAAACAAGTTACAGCCGTACCAGGGATGATAATGAAATTGTAAGAGCTGCCCAGATGGACAATCCTGTCTGTTCTAATTCTTTCGCAAGTCAGGATCAGTTGCCTTCACAAACTACAGATGCTGGAAGTCCAAACAGTGCTCAGACCTCAGAATATGATGATGCTCAATCAGGTATAACTGCCACTACATTTATGAACTACTGATGCGTCGTATTTTAACAAATTATGATGTTTTTGATAAAGTTATTTTGAATGTACAATATTTGCACCTAATATAGGTCCACTGATTCATATTTCCAATCATGCATCCTTTCTTTCAGTGTATCTAAAGCGAAATTCGATCCAGCAGATAATTATCAAACCCGAACCAGATACCACCCTTTCCTTGGGTTGCAACAGTATGAGAATGGACATTTGATGGATGCTCATCTCTTGAACTCAAATATTCCAGTTTCGTCTCTAATTAACCAGTGTAAGAATGATTCATATTTTCCCTACTTGTTTCCAAACATCTTTTTTGTAGACAACTGAGCTGATTCTATTTTGCATATTATACAGATGATAGTCAAATTCTGCAGGCATTAACACCGGAAACTGATTTCTATTCTACGTCTAAGGAGAATATAACTAAAGTTATTAATGAGACAGGCCTTGGTTTAGGATTTATTGGCTCTAGAACACAGTTGGACTTACCAGCCTGGGACGAAGTCTTGGGACACACTGCAACAGGATTTCCACGCACATCCATCTCAACTTCACTGGAAACAGAAGCTATTGCAATAGATAACATTCCTAAGCAAGTAACTTTGACATGCGGGGAACTTTTGATGGATGAAGTCAGTATTAAGCAACAAGAGGCCGATAAAGCAGAACTGCAGGTATTGTGCTTATAGCCCCTGTTATATGGAAGAGAGTTATTTGTAATTTCCATTTTTAATTGTGGCACATTTCCTCACAGGTTTGCGTACTTGCCTTCACACGTCAGATAGTTCGTTTTCAGTTTTTTGAAAACTGCTAGTTTCTCCGGATGTCCAGTTTTTGTGTTCTTTTGTTAACCATGTTAGCTACCTGTCTCTTTCTTTTTCTTTTGGTTTTAGTTAATTCTTAATGTTACCTTCACTTAAATATGGCTACCTGTTACACAGGTAATTGAATATAAAAGATATATCTGATATTCCTTTTAAAGATGAAAGTTGCTTATGGATCATCTGTTTTAAGCTATTATGTCAAGGTTATGATTTAAACAAATGTCTTATGCAAACACCATGTGTTATACAGATACATTATCATCCTGATGTTGAGACTTCGGCTTCATCCAAAGTCAGTGTAAAATGTCAACTTTCTTTTGAGGGAAATATGAACTCCCAGGCCATATTGAATCAGCCATCAACAGGGCTTTCTAACATAGAAGGAGAAGGCTTGAAAAAATATGACAGTTTCTCCAAGTGGATGAGCAAAAAGCTTGTAGAAGAGGTAGAAGAGTCGCCGAAAGTGAGCATGTTGATGATTCTGGCATGTCAAATCCAGAGCAAGATGCATTCATTGTGGGCCCCTCTGTCTCTCAAGACGAGCTTTTTAGTATTATCGATTTTTCTCCAAATTGGGCAAACACTGGCGTGGAAACTAAGGTGGGAAATTTTTGAGTCTGGATTTTTTTAAAAACATCCTAAGCCATACAACAACTGCGAGTAGCTTTGGTCACCTTTTGTACTCATAGTTATGTTTATGTTACAGGTTCTAATTACTGGGATATTTTTTATGAACAAAAACGATGTAGAAAATATTAAACTATCATGTATGTTTGGAGAAGTGGAAGTTCCTGCTGAAATTTTGGCAGATGGCATTCTCCGTTGCCATGCTCCACCACATAGATCTGGAAAAGTTCCATTCTACATTACCTGCTCTAACAGATTGGCTTGTAGTGAAATGCGGGAATTTGAGTATCGAGTTAATAGTGCTGAATGTATGGAGACTTCTGATTTGAACATGTCTAATACAAATGAAATGCACCTCCATATTTGTCTTGGGAAGCTTTTGTCTCTTGGATCTATTGACCACACAAGTTTCTCTAGCAATGCTCCTGAGAAAGTTCATATAGGAAATAAAATTAGTTCTCTTCTAATGGAAGCTGATGACAAGTGGTTCAATATGCTAAAACTATCAAATGACCAAGAGTTCTCCCCTGATAGGGTAAAGGATCAGTTGCTTCAAAAGCTACTGAAAGAGAAGTTGCATGATTGGCTTATTTACTAAGTAGTTGAAGATGGTAAAGGTCCTAATGTCCTAGACCAGGAGGGCCAAGGTGTGATTCATTTAACAGCTGCCCTTGGTTATGATTGGGCTATAAGACCGATAATAACTGCAGGTGTCAATATCAATTTCAGAGATGTATGTGGATGGACAGCTCTTCATTGGACCGCTTTTTGTGGCAGGTAAGATCTCTCTAAAATATCAGTCTTATATTTTCCTTTGTGTGGTGTGTATTAATGCTCAGAAGAGTTTGCTCTTTTGGTTTTCCCTTTGATTTTCTTAATTCTTTTCCTTTAAATTTCAGAGAGCGGACAGTTGTTTCTCTTGCCATGCTACGTGCAGCTCCCGGAGCATTAACGGATCCAACTCCTGATTTCCCTTCTGGACGAACTCCTGCTGACTTAGCATCTGGAAATGGACACAAAGGGATTGCTGGGTTCCTTGCTGAGTCGTCCCTGACTTCTCATCTTTCAGTCCTTACCATAAAAGATAATAGAGGCATTGACATGGCTGATGTTTCGGGTGTAGAGGTCATTGGAAATTTAGAGCATAGTGCCATTAAGCTTGTTGACGGCGACATGGAAGCTGGGCTTTCTCTGAAGGACTCATTATGTGCTGTTCGCAATGCTGCTCTAGCTGCTGCTCGTATTCATCAAGTGTTTAGAGTAGATTCCTTCCAAATGAAAAAACTAGTTGAATATGGTGATGATAAGTGTGGAATATCAGATGAGCAGGCTCTATCACTCATATCCGTCAAAACGAGTAAACTAGGACAACATGATATGCCCGTGCATGCTGCTGCAATAAGAATACAAAACAAGTATCATGGATGGAAGGGGAGGAAGGAATTCTTGATTACTCGCCAATGGATAGTCAAGATCCAGGTGAAATTTAGAGATCCAGCTCGATTATGATTTTATAAAGTTGCATTATTGAACTATGTCTTGTATTGAAAGATTTGTGTGTGCATGTGTGCTGTGTGTGGACACCCGCCTATGCCATAGTGATTTAAAACCACATGATGCACCATCCTAGATGATTCACATTGTTCATCATGGTCTCCTTGTTTTGTGGATGAGAAATCAGGCAGTTTGAATATCTCTTATCCATTCATCGAGTCCATGCATTGACTAATCGTAAATGGTTGGTTTTAAAAAATAAGAGAACAATTTGAACCACTCGACCTATGGCTAAAAGCCTCACATTAAATGAATGTATTCATAACCATTTTACAGAGTGAAGTTTATGGTCATATTAGTGTTTTTTAAACTGTGTGGCAGAGACCTAGGTGGCTCTCTAACTGGAAGAGGGGCCTGTTTGGTCTATTCCGGTTCAACCACCAGTTAAATTGGTTGCTGCTATTATATTGAACAAGTGCTGATCTCCATCTTATTTCCTTCTCTTCTTTTGTTTATATGAAATGCTGCTATTTCTTCTGGTAACTGATGGTTGTTGTCTATCAACAGTTGAAGAAAGGAAAAGAAGTAATCCATTATTAAAAGAATAAATCCTGTTTAGTTGTCCTCATCTAGAGAAAATATACTTGTTTTTAAATAGATGAAAGAAGAAATTTTCAAAAATGATTAATAATAAATTATATTTTTTCCTTCTTTTATCTCTGTTAATGAAGCCTATCTCTGCCATTTCCTAGGTCTCTAGTTGAAGAGGATTTATAGACGTATTGCCGAAGTGTAGGTGCAGCTTTTTCAGGTCGGTCCACGTTGATGTCTGACCTGAGGCTGATCTGACATCTGCAAAGCCTAACCCATACTTGCCTCTCTTCGGCACTCATTGGCCCATTCTAGCCTAAGAACTATGGTCTGCTCCACCCTGGTCAGGTTGTTGGCAGGTTAACTGGATTTTGTCTGTGCTAGGTTTGTTAGATCAAAGAAACAATTTATTATGTAGATGAAAGATGAAGGCAAAATCCCCCCCCCCCCCCCCCCCCCCACCCAACCCCAAAACAAAAAAAAAGAAAAAAAAAAAAAAAAGCCAACAACAACAACAAAACACACACAGAGAGAGAGAGAGAGAGAGAGAGAGAGAGAGAGAGAGAGAGAGAGAGAGAGCGCAACCACACACGCATACACACACCAACCACATGTTTGTGGGATGGTTTTTGGTGGCTGTTGAATTTTTGTTTTCTGTTTTTTTTTAATTTATCTTTTAGGGAGGTGATGCTGGGTGGTTTGTGTGTGGGGTGTGGGTGTTGGTTTGTTCTCCTGTTCGGACATATACTTTTCTAGTTGAACCCTTAAAGATTTTAGATAGGTTGGTAGGAGTGACTCCCAGGTCATCTTAAATTTCACCCCCCCCCCCCCCCCCCCCCCCCCCCCCCCTTCCCTCCTTCTTGGCTCGAGGTGTGATTTGGTTTAACCTAGATTTTAATCTGAATTGAAGTCGTGTGGGAATTTTTAACCCATGTTCTTTGGGGTTGGTTTTAAGCGGTTCTACAGATCGGATTGGTATTTTTTGGCGACCCACAGGAAATATTGGTTGATTTCTGTGCCTGTGTTTGGTGATGTATCCATTTCCTTTCAAAAGGATGGTGTTTGAGGTGTATAAACTAATCAAGGAATTATTTTGCACATAGACATAACCATTTAAACATTTCTTTCCTTGTGTATAAACTAATCAAGGAATTATTTTACACAGACAACAGTTTAAAATTTTTCGTTCCAATATATCATATTTTAACATTGCTTTTGTTTTCAGAATGCCCCTCTCTTTAATCTCTTTGCCCAGCAGACTTCTTGATCGTATTATAAATTCCCTGTTTCTTATTTTTTTTGTGTATGTTTAGGTCCATGTACGGGGTCACCAAGTGAGAAAGCGTTGCAAAAAATTGTCTGGTCAGTAGGAATTAGGGAGAAAGCAGTATTGCGCTGGAGGCGGAAAGGAGCCGGATTACGTGGGTTTCGATCTGAAGGGCTTGTTGAAGGAACTAGCATGCAAACAGAACCTGCTAAGGAAGATGACTATGATTTCCAGCAAGAAGGAAGAAAGCAGACTGAGGCAAGAATGGAGAAAGCACTAGCAAGGGTAAAGTCTATGGTGCAGTATCCAGAAGCAAGGGATCAGTACAGAAGGCTGCTGACTGTTGTTACAGAACTCCAGGAGTCCAATGTAAAGTTCTGTTTTTTGCTTGATAATTTTAAAAACTACTATTTTTCCATAGGTTTTTGGTTTCGCTCTTCCACTTTAGCTTTTGATACCCCGACTCCCTTCTCTCTCATTCTGCCCTGTTTTTTATTTTCTGAAATTCAGTACTATTGCCTTTTTATTGAATATTTCTGCTAAGTTCAGTGAACTTAATCAGATTGCTAGTCATCTGTTACACCATTTTCTGGTCTTGCATAGTGTTGTTCTCAACAGAAGAATCCAGACTCCAACTCTTGTAACCGGGTCAAGTCTATGTTTTCTGCAGATGAGTCTTGTGGAAGGTCATGATTGTGTATGCTCTGATGATAAACTTCTAGAGGATAATAGTTTCCTTCAATGCAGGGCGCTATGATATGTTTGCTTCCAGGTTCACGTCTTTTCAGTGTGATATCTTCCAGATATCTTTATATATGAAACCTACTATGACAACTGTCTACCCAGCCGATGATCCTTCTAATGTGCTACTTAGCTTCTGCAAGTTAGAGTTTATCTTGGCAATTGTAATCTTGTTCTGTGGAACTGAATTATTACTTCAAGATCTACTTCCACTCAATTCTTACTTTTCTGTAATTTCTCCCAGGTTGTGGAGGAAAAGCCTCTGAATGACTCTGGAAGCTGCTGAGAATGATTTTAAGGCTGAACTCGAGGACCTATGTGAAGACGTGTCATTCATTGCTTCTGCATGACATCTGTCAGGCTTTGCAGTCATCTTGTAAAGTTTTTCTTTCATTAACGACTCGCGTTGTTGTGTATGCAACTTTCTCATTGTACAACTGACACTGTTGACATGTATGTTGTGCAACACCGCTGTTTAACTGTATGATCAAGACAATGTCTATGTACATGTAGCCGCTTGACAAACTCCCTAGCAAAAAGTATAATCTATGGCTCAGTGTCTCCTTTCTCGCCCTTTGTTGCTCTGTTTTTCGTTCAGGAACAGGTTTTGAGAACGTCCAAATATTTGGGGTACGTTTTCTGTTTTTCTGGTCTGTATGTCAACGAACGCTCTCTCTTTTGGTGTTTGGTGAGAATGGGAATGTCTTTCTGAATTCATTGGATTTCATTTTGATGTACTGGACTGGGACTTAAATCCTTGAAAAAGGAAATGATTCACTGGTACTTTCTTTGTTAGTTGTTTTAAAGATGAATGGATGAACATGTTGATATGAAAATTTCATCGAGTGCTGTGCCTGTAGTTGATTGTTTTGGTATTCTCTCTTTCTTATTAGAGATACTGTTGTTTGTTCTTGGGAGGGCAAACAAATTCAGAAAGAGTCGGGACTATTTCTTTTGTAGGAGTTCTTGCTGGCCACTCAGCCTCAAGTGGCCTTGTTTCAGCTGAAAGTATCATTGCATACAGGATGTTAGTTTTAAGTTTGTACAATACAGATCAGAAAGTGGAGCTCCCACAAATGTGTCAACAACATTGTTGATTTCACTATACTTTCTAGTTTAGCTTTGCAGTGAGAGTTTCTTCGAAGTTTCTTACTCTTTCATAAGCTAATTTTGATTGATGTAACGATTCATCTTTTATTACAATGCATTGGGATTTGGGACTCTTACTTATTAAAAATGGTAAAAGTTTAAAGTGTCATTGAAATTTTCTTGTGAACCATGCATTTTCTTCTCTTTTTTTCCCTTTCAACTTTCCAAAACATGGGGTAATAAATAGCATTTTAATTGGTTTTTAGTTTATTGGTTGCCCCACTATTGTTACATTTTCAGCCAAGATAACATAAAGAAAAAAAAAAATATATTTGATCAAATTCTTTGGTGGATTTGACTTTTGATCCCTTTCAAAAGTCCCACCACCCAACAGATTGTCAAAACAAACTCTCAAACTAATTCCTAAAAAAAAATAAAAAATTGACAAATTTAGATAATTTACGGCTAAACACGGCTTTCTGACTCCAATGTGACCAGCAGTGCCACGTGAGTTTGCCGGCCCCTCAACTATCAACAGCAGCCGTCCAATCTCCAGTATGCAATCTAATCAACGGCGGCGATCACACCAAAACTCAAAAACTCTGTACTTTCTCCTCTCTCTCCGGAGATCATTTTTCTGAGTTCTTTCTTCCTTCTCCTTTATTTTTTTTTCCATAAAAAACGTCTCATTTGAAACCCTAGAACCCTTAATTCGTGTCGATTTCTCAAAATCAAAGCAGGGAATTGGTAGGCGGATTGAGGCTGGGGTTACGGTTTTGGGGGGAGAAGGTGGGGAAAGCAATGGGAGCCACGGGTTCGAAGCTCGAGAAGGCTCTCGGCGATCAGTTCCCCGAAGGAGAGAGGTACTTTGGCCTCGAGAATTTCGGAAACACCTGCTATTGCAACAGCGTGCTTCAGGTTTGGATTTTGATTTCGAGCGTAAGGATTTAATCTTGAGCCCTAATTTGATGTGGTTGTATTTATCTTCTTCAAATTTTGATGAATTGCACCTCGTTAATTCGGAATTTAGTTTGATTGTTCGTGCAATATGAATGTCTTCTAGATTCTGGGATATCCAGTTAGAATTTTATCAATTCCAGTGACTACTCAGAATTTTTGTTGGAGATTTATCGTTAACCGTTTCGATTAGCTTATAATCACGAGTTGAATTATCTAATTGTAATTTTCTCCCATTCTGTAACCTGAACACATGTAGAGATTCAATTAGAGGTCATATGGTTTAATGGCTGAAGAGGAGAATCGCTTTGGACCTGAGAATTCAGGCAACTAATGTAATAGACTAACAGTGCATTAGAAATTCTGCACCCTTCATTCAACCTCATGGATAGGGTTTTGAGTTTTTTAATTATATTTTATGGTTGTATTAATTCCTATTTTTGTTCAATTTTTAGGTTGGTCTAGTTACTGCTTTCGATCATGTATATATACTTGAGTTTTTTTTTTAAAAAAACAAACTAAACTTGGCATCGTGAACATGGAATAACTAGCAATTGTTTACCCATTTCATTAAGGACCTTTAATTATGTTAAGAGTGTTAGTTAGAGTTTTTTAGGTTATGGACTGTCCTTTTTTGGTTATTTGAGGAGTGAAAATTTTAACCATAAGCATAAGGACCTCCGTATTGTTTAAATTTCCTTTGCCATTACTATTTCAACATGTATTTGGCATCTAATAATAAGTCATAGAATCTCATGATTTGCCAAATTACATGGCTGGTACTCCAGATGCCTATTGTAGTCCTTCCTTAAACCTACTACTTTTGTTTTTTTCTTGATAACCCTCTTTTCTTAACTCTTTTGGAAACCAAATTGTAATCCAGCATCTACTTGGGCCCTATCATATTTATTGCTAGCACACTCTGTTCTTTTTGGCTCATCGATGACTTCCATGCCGTTATGGGGAAGCATGGAGTTTCCAATGCAGGAAACAACTAATGAAGTAAAGAAATAGGTTGTAGAGAGCAATGCAAAAATCACACTAGAGAAAACACACACATGATTTTTATGTGATTATAGAAATCAATGCAAAATCACCCAAGAGGAGAGCACACAAAACATTTGTGAGTTAGCACAATGGCATATGTCCACAGGAACGAGAGAGAAACCCACTATTTCAAAGGTGATCAATAAAGCGTTACAAACTCAATAAAGTCCAAACCCTTGAATCTGTGAAGAGAAGTTCTCAACAAACTTCACTCTCGTCTTACAAAACTCTCACACGACTCAAAAGAGTTGCTGCCAGTGTTCTTCATTTTGTTGTAAGATAAATGTTTTGGCTTGTTAGAATTTTTGGACTTCTTGGAAGTCTTTTGTGCATCTATGCTTGCATAAAGAGTAGGATGAATCAAGTTTGGAGCAGGCAGAGAAATTCTCACATGAAGTGCAAAACTTTCTCGTGAACATCAAGCAATGAATCAACTTAAGTAGATGGTGGATTGAGGAATATCTCAGAATTCTTGTTTATTAGCTCGTGCAATGTGCAAATTAGGTGCATGATTTGGACAATTGATTTGAGCTCAGGTTGAAAAAAGAAAGTAGGAAAGAATTAGTGCTTATATCCATAGCTGCTACAAAAGTTAATTTCGGAAAATTCATGAATCTTCATTTTTGGAATCAGAACATGAGGTATGTGAGAATCCAACAGACTCGTGTCCGCATAGATTGTAGGTGAAAGGAGAACATAGAGGATTTGCATTGCTCAATGGACAACGATGTAGTGTTTGTGGGTGTGGAGTGAGAGGTCCTTCAATAAAAATAGGTACAGAGGTAGAGTTTTCAAATCCAAACAAATGTTAAGTTGATTAGTGCAGCCAAGTGGTGCAAATGAGAGTCTTAGGTATTAAAACATAAATTCAATCGAAGTAGTCATAATAGAATCCTAAATAAGGACCCCCAACCAAGGTTTGAAATCTCTATATTGTTATTGATCCATATGTTCTAGGTATCAAAATTGGCTTTTTGTCTCGGTCATATTGGCAATATGGGTATTGTCTCGACCATATCGATCATATTGGCATCAACCAATACATATTAGCATCAAATGATATTTCAAACCATGCCCCTTAACACAATTACAATTGAAACTTCTAACAAAGTCATGATCATGAATCCTCAAGAAAGAACTCTAACTTATTGAATATTACACATCAAATCTCCAAGGAAAATACAAGCCAATTTCTTGAGCAAGCACATTCAGGACCTTAACGTTTATTATGTGTTACACATCATAATTGCCGTAGTTGAAATAAAATACATAATCAATCCCTATGCAACACCTTTAAGAATCAATGACCAAACAATAAAGAAACCTGTTTAGTGAACAATATCAAAAATCAATAATAAAACCATATTTATGAAAATAACTCAGCAAAGAAGTCAAGTTAGTGAAATACAAATACTTTTACTCCTAGATTTTTGAGTAGTAGAAATACCAATTGACACACCTTAACCTAGAACAGTGAAATTGATCCAATATATTAAAAAGAAAAAGGATTGATGGTTCTGCAGAGAACTACATCGCAAACCCTATGGGTGTTTTGCAAGTACATTTGAACAGAAAGAACGTAGGAAATGGATGTGGTGTAGTACCTACATCACAAATGAAATCTAAAATGAAATAAAATGTTAAAAAGTCTCATGTGGTTTTGTTTCTCTGACTTCCATCAGTAGCGGTGGAAAGTCAATCAGGGGATTTGGCTTATTTGGTGGATGCACACATATGGAATCTCTGGTTCCACATATCCTTTCTAAATTCCTAGGGCCAAATATGAAAACTTCAAGAATTCTAGGTTTAGATTCCTTGCATTTTTTATATTCTTTTCCAACTCTCATACGCAAAACGGTCCTTATGCAGAGTTCTAAGCACTAATTTCCCCTTTTAAAAATGTTTTCTGCAAGGCCCCGTCCCACTTGAACTAAATAATATTCGGAAATGAACTCAATGATTCTGAACCTATGTATCTTGAATTCATTTGGCACATGGAATTTGAAAAAGAAAACTAAAAGCAAGTGTTTTCAAACTGCTGTTGGTCTTATTAAGGCCACATAAGCCAAATTTCCAAAATGAATTTCCATTCTACTTGCGGAAAGTTGGAGAGAAAACTGCATGAGATTTCCTCAATATTTTTGAATTTTTATTGCCTTTTAGATTTATCTTATTCTATGAGCCAAGAAAGTTCTTTTCAAAAAAGTTTGACCATTGCTTGGTGATCAATTCTTGAACTTACTGCTCCATCATTTATTCTAGGGTTTATTTTGTTTATAGTAGTTATTGAATGGTGCATTTTTTTTTGCTCTTTTGATTTGAAGAATAATAGAAGATATTCACAATATTCCATTACTTCTTGAGAAATAACTTGTTCATTTAAGAAATTAAGGTCTGTGTTTCTTCAGACATTTCATGTATGACACTTAAGAAGTTAAGTTCTTTTAGATGGTTTCACACAGCTTTCTTGGAATTCTGTTACTACTGTGATGGGGTTCTTTTTCCTTTTTTTTTAAAAATCACTTTGTACGTCAGCAGAATAGATGTTTTGATTTTCTGTAGCGGGCTTTGGCTTGCAGCTAATTGGATATTATGGGTATTGGGTTTACTAGGAGTCAAGCTGCGTCAGGTTGGCTCTCACAGTACAATAAACTTAAGTGCTGTTGTACATGACATTATGCATGGTTGGATAATGCTGGGCCAGGTTCTGGCAGCTGCAATATGCATGGTTGGATAAGTTCTGTTTTGAGCTGTGCACCCAGAGGATGCATGATTCGTGAATATTTATATGCATGTCTGGTAGAATAGGATCCAGATAGTTTAAACTTTTAGGGTAGTGGTGATGAAAACATCATATGTATCTTTATTTTTTTGTTTTTTTTCTTTTAGTTGTGTGTAGTGCGTAGTTGTGTGTAGCTATGGGATTGTGTAGTGGGTAGTTGGTGGGTAGTTATTATCTGGTGGCCTATATGTGGGCAATTGTAATTTGTAATGAAAGAGAAATGAATATTTGAAGCCAAAACTTTTATGTGTGCACTCTCTTTTCTCTGCCTTCTTCTTTGTTTTTTCCTCTTCCTTCCTCTCTATCTTCTTTTCTGGTCTATCTTCTTCTACCAGTTTCCTTCTCTCTCTAATTATCTCTCTTCTCTTCCTTTGATCTTTGTTCTTTCCCTCACTGTTCAAATTCACAAGAGGATGTTTGTGGCTCCCCGCAAAAAAAAGGATGGTGAAATTGATTAGAAGCTCCAATCAGTTGAACCACGAGACAATACTTCTTTGTCGGTTGCAGATCTCCAGTCAGAGAATCTAGGTCTATCGGGACAGGATCTGAAGGCTATAAAGATGAACCTATTCGAAGATTAGACTCCATGAATGAGCACCCAGAGAAGACAAGTAAAACAGAACACTACCAGCAACAAAACCAGACAGATGTAAGAGATGCTGCATGAATAAAAATGGTAACAGGTGATAAAGTTACAAGAAAGAATCTGAAGTTGCTTATCTGTGGGTTTTAGTTCAAAGCAATCTAATTATTAGTTGGATTACACATCTGTCAAATCATCTCTAAAGTAGTATTTTTATTCTATGTTGTCCACTATATCGTGAGATGTGTGAATATACAACTTGTGATTGCTTAGTTTTGATATTGACTTTAGAACTTACCTTGCATAATATAAGCATTATTGTTTATTCGATTGAGATTAGAAATGTGTAAAACTACACTTGTAATCTTGTTTAAATCCATATACAATATTGTTAGTTTTCAATTATTTTTCTACTGAAGATCGTTCTATTTGGTGAAATGTAGCGAGTTTGATTATATCACTGTTCCCTACATAGCACGCACGCATTGTTTCACATCAGTTTGGTATCAGAGTCAGGTTTAGGCAGGAACACCATGCACTAGGCTAAAAAAAAGCTTTTCTTTAGGCATTTTTCTTAAAAAAATTTGTTGTGTTCTTTTTCTTTCTTTTGCATAAAAAATAATAAAGAATAAAAAATGGCTAGTGAATCTCAAACTGCTAATAACTCTGAAATCCTCCAAAAGCTAGATGAAATTTTGATTTGCATGACTAGTTTGGGACAAGCATTCAAGTCCATCTTATATCAGTACCCACACCAGGGTAATGCAAAAGTACCAACACACAAGGTGGGCACCAAAGAAAAAGGCGTTGAAAGTAACGCTAAAGTCAAGACCACTAAAAGGGACTTTTTCACACTTTGTCCTGCAATTCAGTATAACAAATGCCAAGGTTATGGACATGTTGCTGTCATATGTCCAAGCCCAGAAAGAGTTGTCATTGATAAACTGTCTATAACTGGGTCAGATTTTGACTCTGAAGAATTCATTTATCAGGTGGAAGAACCTGAAGGCTATATCTCCAGCGAAGAAATTCAGGGTGATGACATTGAAGAGTCCAGTACTCTAATTCTTCCTGAGGTACACCCGTGATTACAGAAGTTGTTGAAGTTACCTCTGATGTCTTACTTAAAGACAATACTCTGATTTTCCCAAAGCTCAACCATCTAATTATGGGGATTGAAGTCCTTCATGAAGACCTCCCGGCCAAACTACCACCCACGCGGGATAACCAACACATCATTAATTTAGTCCCAGGAGCTAATCTTTCTGACTTGCCACATAATAAGATGGAGTCTATCATGCACATTGAACTCAAAGGGCAAGTTGATGAGTTGTTATTAGAGATCAAGCAACAATGCTTTGTCCCAATAAACATTTATTTCTATGAGGACAAATTTTGGAGCTATATTGTGACAAAGAATGTGGGTATAATCAAGGATGTTATCATATATGATCGATTTATATCCAAAATTATTGAGAATGCAGTTATGGGAGAACATGATGCCTTACAGGTTATCAACTTCTCTTTCATTACTGTCAAACTTCAGAGTGCGTCTCTCTGCCTTTTCCTTTTGCATAACTTTCACCTTCACTGGAAAACCAGGTAAACTGTCACATACATTTTGGATTATACCTCTGATAATCCCTTTGGTCGAGATCGTGTAGATTGTCGATTCGATTCAAGTGCCTAAAACTTTAATGTCCCGTAGAGAGTCAAAGTTCACTAGCTACCTTTTGAAAGACTTTTTTTAGTAATGATAGGCACTAAGTTCTCTACTGCATTTCTTATAGAGTTTCTGAGCTTGCATTTAGGCCTAAACATCTGAGTCTGCATCATATTATGCCCCACACATGCAAGTTCTACACATGAAAAATCAGTGATATATTTGAACAAGCAACGCTAATTATAAGTTATGGTTGACATCAAGAAAGGAATTTAAAACTTTTAGTGTTGACAATTTTGTGATGGTTCGGCTTTATCCGAAATGATTTTCTCATGCAACTGTTAAAGATTGGCATGCCTGTAGTGCTGGACTTTTCAAAATTTTAAAAGAATTTAAATTACAATACTTAGGTTATATATTTGACATTAGTTCTATTTTCAATATTAAGGACTAAGTGGTTTACAAGGTCTTGATTATCCATAAACAATCCACTAGTTGATGAGCCTTACACTGAGCCAATTTTTGAGAGTCCCACGTTTTCCCACTTTTATATATTATCCTATATAACAGAGAAAATTGGTAACATTTTAGATGATGAATTTATGGTGCAGTTTTACTCATAATCTGAGATACAAGAAACAAATTTACAACAGTAAGAGAGCAGTTCTGCAGTTGACTCGATGGGGTCGAGTTCTCTTCCATCTGGGGAGAATTGATGAAAACATCATGTGTATCTTTATTTTTATGTCCTTTTCTTTCAGTTGTATGTAGTGGATAGTTGTGTGTAGTTATGGGATTGTGTAGTGGGTAGGTATTATCTGGAAGCCTATATGTAGGCAATTGTAATTTGTAATGAAAGAGGAATGAATATTTGAAGCCAAAACTTTCTTGTCTGCACTCTTTTTTCTCTGCCTTCTTCTCTGTTTTTTTTCCTTCTACTTCTCTCTATCTTCTTCTCTGGTCTGTCTTCTTCGACCTGTCTCCTTCGCTCTCTCATTTCCTCTCTTTTCTTCCTTTGATCTTTTTTCTTTGCCTCGCTGTTCAAATTCACAAGCGGATGTTTGCGGTTCCCTGCAGAAAAAGGATGGTGAAATTGAGTAGAAGCTCCAATCAGTTGAACCACGAGACAATACTTCTTTGTTAGTTGCAGATCTTCGGTTAGAAAATATAGGTCTTTCGGGACAGGATCTGAAGGCTGTAAAGATGAACCTATTCGAAGATCAGACTCCATGAATGAGCACCAGGAGAAGACAAGTAAAACAGAACACTACCATCAACAAAACCAGACAGATGTACGAGATGCTGCATGAATAAAAAAGGTAACGGGTGATGAAGCTACAAGAAAGAATCTGAAGTTGCCTCTCTGTGAGTTTTAGTTCAAAGAAATCTAATTATTAGTTGGATTACGCATCTGTCAAATCATCTCTAAAGTATTATTTTTATTTTATGTTGTCCACTATATCGTGAGATGTGTGAATCTGCAACTTGTGATTGCTTAGTTTTGATATTGACTTTAGAATTTACCTTGCATAATATAAGCATTGTTGTTTATTCGATTGAGATTAGAAATGTGTAAAACTATGCCTGCAATCTTTTTTAAATCCATTTGCAACATTGTTAGTTTTCAATTGTTTTCTTGCCAAGATCGTTCTATTTGGTGAAGCGTAGCGAGTTTGATTATATCACTGGTTTCCTACATGGCACGCACGCACCGTTTCACATCAAGTGGATTCTTGAATAATGTTTGATCGGTTGATGATGATGAATGATGTGATTTAGGCAGATCTTTTCTTGATATTGTCTGATGACCACTGGTGGATCCACAAGCTACATTGTATTGACACTGAATCTGGATGGGAGTCATGAGACAATTCCTATATCATGTTGCCTACTATTGCATCCTTACCTAATATAGAAGAACAACTTGTAGAGGTTGTTTGTAATGATCATATTCCTTCATCTGTGTGATTGAATTTCCTTTTTCTCAATTACTGAAAATTAAAGTGATGTTGATCTTCAGGATTAACGTCTCAGGTTCTCTGTGTAGTTTGTTGAATCTTCCATGTCAGGTTCTGGAGCTCATTCCTGATCCATTTCATTTGTCAAATGCTACTGAAGGTGCATTGATAATGCATGTGTAGCTTTTGTCACCTTGGTGTATTTAAAATGCTTCGTAACAATCTTAATTTATACCTTTTGAGCATATTTTCACCTATTTTGAAAATACTCCATTTGGTACTGACAGATGTACACACTTCAATTGTATATGCATAGGAAGTGAGATGGCTAGTTTGAGCTTATTCAAATTACTTCTTTGAATCTCAAGATTTTTGCTGTCTGCTTTTCATTTCTTTCTGCGTAGTAAGCTTTTATCTTAATGTTTCAAAACTAATCATCTTCTATGCACAAATTTTAGTATTGTTCAATAGATGTGTAAACCCCATCTCGTACCAATGTACCATCCCACTTTCCCCCACAATATAGAAGAGGAGAGAAAGGAAGGCCCTTCTCGTTGTTGTTTTGCCTGCCATTGTTTTAAACTATTCTTTAGAGCAATTGTGCCCTTAAGAATGGATCTGTACTGTGGATGTTGTGATCTGTGATCTATATCAAGAAAGGTCTCCTTGATTCTGTATTGTATGAGAATCCATTGGCACCTTGGTGAACATATTTAATTCTTACGGGGACATTTTGATTCTTCTGGTCCGGCAGATCTTGTGACCTCATCTCTTTGAGTTGTTTGGGTACAGAACTGTGTTGGATAGTTCTATTCATTGTGGACTAGTTAAATGGCCTTTTTTTTCCAATTTAATGGCATATTTGTTTTAGCCCTACTTGGAGATGATTAAATTCTATTTGATCTTATATAATATGAAACATCCCTGAGTGTTTGTTTCAAATTAGGATAAATGAACCAGGGCCTTTAAAAGTGAGATTAGAAAGGACATTGTTCATCGAGTACTCAAAATTGATATTGCTCTCTCCTACATTCAACTTCAAAGGAGAACGAAAAGTGACTAATTCTACAGACATTAGTGCTTTGCTAATGGTATTTGAAATTATAAGTAGGTTTTTTAGATGCCTCAAATGCTTTTTGCCACTTAGACCTTGCTAAGGGCTTGAATTAGGGTACGTGAGATCCCCGGTTCAAGACCGGCATATGGCCTCTGATAAAAAAGGAATGTGTTTTAGGACCTGTTTGGTTAAGGGTGGAAGTAAAGACGTGAAGAAGTGAGGAAGTGGTAAATGTTCCCTTTGGAACTTAGGAATTGGTTAGTAAGTTATTTGGTGTTTGGATGTTGTTGGGAAGTGTGGTTTGGAAAATATTATGTCTTTTTCGATGTTTGGATGGTAATGTGAAAGTGAAAGTGGAAAAGTTGACCACAAAGTTGACCGTAAAATAATATTAAAATAAAATTAATTAAGAAAAATAAAAATTGGACTGTAATTAAAATGCAAGTGAGATTTATATGATCAAAAAATTAACTGTTTTGTGCTATAATTTATTGCTAATGAGATTTACATGACCACAAAATTAACTGTAACACTCTGAAAGTGAGGAAATAGTTGTGTAAAATAGAAAAGAGAAAAGAAAAATGGGTCTTCTTATTTTTCTTTTCCGGTGTTTGGATAAATAGGGAAGTGAGCAATTATACTTCCCCATTTCCTTACTTCCGCCCACTTCCTTGCAACCAAACACGCCATTAGTATAGTATGAGGGCTTTGACAACTAGTTTTTTCAAAAGCTACCAGATCAAGATTTGTTGGAAGCTTCATTCCTTTTGCTGTATCTGATGTTTCTTTACTTTATATTACATCAATAATAATGGATTATGCATAGTGTACCAATTGTTTGATTCTTTTTTTACTCTTAAACTTTTATGGAAATAAACAAGGATCTTTTAAGCTGCTACTGGGTATAGGGCCAAATCAGTTTTGACCTGCAGCATAGTTTGCGAAATGGTCCCTGGCTGGGCAATGTTGTGCCTTCTCTACTTAATGTCCTCACATTTATCTGATGCCATGTGCTGTGAAAAAGTGTTGGCAGCAGAATTTTTTTTTGCTTAATTCATCATAAAGTTCATTTGATGCCATATTTTGAAGTGAATTTTATACCACAAGTTATATGCCTCAAAACGGGAAAGAATATGTTTAATATACTACCTATCAGTTTATCTAACTGTTTATCTGACTCAGATCATATTGTTTTCATGTGGAAATTCCTGTCTATAAATATGTGTGAATGCATCTCGACCATCCCATCTAGCTTTTCTGTGTTTTTCATACTAAAGGTAGAAAGTGGAAACTTCTTCTTGTTTTTTTTTTTACTAAGATGGCGGTATCTTTGCTCATTGCACTGACATCATCTCCATCTAAATCCTTTCTGTCAGTCATGCCACATTTATACTTGTATTGCTCTGGATCCAACCTTGTTTCGGAATATATCGCATGCCTTCTTAGGTTTTTCAGGGATGCAGTTATGAACATAAATACAGTAACCGAGTTGACATGAGAAATGGGCAGTGCTGGGCTTTGCTTGCATGTTCTGCCTTTTAAAACATTATTATCAAGCCAGTCATACTGCATTATCAAGCCAGTCATACTGCAATGCTAGTTTAATGCATCATAATGTCTTTTCACTTGCTACAAATTTTTTTATGTTCGACTCAAGCTCTTCTAGAGTATTTTATGTCATCAGATTCAGATAATGTTCTTAAAGGAGTGCCTCTGTTGTTGGTTTTGTCAATAGCATATGTTCTATTTTTGAGGAAGCCACAAATACTGCCTAAAAGAAGCTGTAGTTGCAAAATTCATGATACGTTGAAAATTCATATGTGAGATACTTCATTCATCTTCAATTGGTTACAAATGCGTAGTAGAATAATAACGACCCTGATCGTATTCAATAAAATATCCTTATCACATCTTTAACTTTGGCCGTAAGCCTGTAATCATCTTTCAAGTGTCTCCCATGCAAGAATGTTCTTAGACTGTGCATTTAAGTACATTTTTTTTAATGAAAGGTGAACTAAACGGTGTCAAGCACACGTCAATCTACTTTCAAGGCCCTGTATTTTGTCCTTTTCCTTTTTGTATGGTTCAATGTTTTGACAGGTCTTTCTTTGCAGGCACTATACTTTTGTGTCCCTTTTCGAGAGCAGTTACTAGAGTACTATGCCACTAACAAGAATATAGGAGATACCGAGGAAAACCTTTTGACATGTTTGGCAGATCTATT
Source organism: Agave tequilana (assembly GCA_038442645.1). NCBI lineage: Eukaryota > Viridiplantae > Streptophyta > Magnoliopsida > Asparagales > Asparagaceae > Agave > Agave tequilana. Next base: position 15,961 of record JAVJIF010010958.1, on the reverse strand, counting down.
CACTCAGGTACAAGATATAATCGATTAGCCTTACTTCATAATATTTTAACTTTGAGTGGTTGCTCTGCAATTAAGATTGTCGTCTAATGTTTATGTTGTAGCCTCATTCACCTAGGTTCCAGATGGGATGGGGAACCAACAATTGGGATTCTCTCCTAGGGTTTATCACCCAAAGCACACATGCTACAAAGCTTTTCAAAGCAAATTTTAATTCATCTAAAACTGAGAATAACAATAGTAGTCTTGGCCTTAAATAGGCCTACATCAAAAGAAAAAAAATCCTACGACAACCAATATGGGACTAAATAACAAAAACTAAAAACAAATGAAAGCAGCTAGGATAACTGGTCGGTCTGACTCGAGTTCACATGCCCTACTCGAACCATAACGATGAAATGCGGCGATACCTCTAGCGTAGGTCCCTGAACCCATATCCCCAGCATTCTCTCGGGGTTGAAAAAAACTCGACCCTGTTGAGTGTAGGCCTCCTTGGTTCTCGTAGTGCTCTAGGCGAACCAACGGGTTTCTCCCTAAGGTTTCTCACTCAAACCACGCAGGGTACAAAGCTTCTCAAAAGCAAATTTTAATTTATCCAAAACTATCGAATTCAATACCAGTCTTGGCCTTAAATAAACCTACACCAACGGAGAGATCCCATCACAACCGATATGGAACTAAAAGAAACTATCAAAAATAAATAAATAAAAATTACAATTAAAAGAAAAGAAACTAAGATAAACAACCCAATGTAGCTTGAATTTCCAAGCCCTAATCGAACCAAACTGAAAGTGTGCGATGACGCCTCCTGGTGTAGAATTGCAACCCTAGAGAGATGTCCCCATCAGTTCCTCGCTAGAAGTTGTATTGGAAAATGTTGGTTAATTCCTTAAAACTTTGATTTTAACCCTTGAACTCCACATAATAGCCTGTTCAACCTGTTCAGTTGGTGGTAGCATCTGTCATCAACTTTGTCGGAATCTTAGTCTGTAAGAAGAAAAGTCTAATATCATTTGACTCATTAACTTAATTGGTGATTTTAAATACATGCTTGCTCAAATTTCTGAAATATTATCTAAAGGTTATTTCCCTTCTAACTGATTGTTTGGAAAAATCCACCTCATCCTCAGAGAAGCTTTTTAGCAATGAAGAGTAGGCTTTCTAATTATGATGTTGAAGATGGTTTTTCTAATCAGGAAATCTGAATTCTGATTGAAGGCGCTGAAAGCCTCAAGTCCACTAGTTTTAATCATTTTCTTGGAGTGATTTCTTAATTATGTCGTCATCTTTATTGTGACTGGCTACTTGGTTTTTACTAAGCTTGTTAATTTAAATGCTGATTGTGTTCCATGAAACTCTCATTCTGTATCAATTATTTGTTTCTTTGTTGAGGCTTCTCTAATGTTGTCAGGAATTGACGTATGATGACTTTCATCAGAATTTCTGACAACAATGCAGAATATATATGGATTTCTTGTAACTTAGCACCTGAGATGATTTCTGGAACTGTGAAATCGGAGTTGTACTTTGAGCTATGTTAGTCATGATGCTGGAAGAAATTCCTCCATCAACAGTCAATACACACATAGATATTACTTAACCTGAAAAAGAACATAGCAAATGGCTTGCAAATTTTAGAGGCTTTTGCTTAGCATTGATGTGGTAGTTAATTAAAGTCCTAGATATTTTTTTTTCTTTGGATTGTATTTTATCACCCTCGCACAATATGCGTTCCGAGCACATATTCTCATTAATGTTTTCAGATTGCAGCTTGGAAGCTTTGAAGATATGCTTGTAATATAAAACCAAATGCATGTGTCATGATATTATTGTCCCTGACCAGCTAACCGTAGGACAATTCATCCACGAGCTAAGGTTAAATCTGCATAGTTTTCACTACTTGGACTCCTGGTATCCTAAGACTGACAACAAGGCTAGTCTTATATAGCAGGCCATGTATATTTCTGTTCATACCACTGATTTAAATCTTAGTGGTGACATACTTTAGAATTTGGAGCATCTGCTGGGCTGTACATGTATATGGCTTAGTGAAAATGTTGTTCCACGACTTATTTTAATAGGCTTGGGCATATTCCAATACTGTATTACGTTTACAGTGCTAGTTTAATCATGGTGTTGCAAGGGACATGTTTTTCAAGGTTTGATACAAGTGTTTCTTCATGCAGATAAGCTCCCAGAAGAAGAAAACTGGTGTTATTGCTCCAAAGAGATTTGTACAAAGAGTGAAGAAGGAGAATGAAGCATTTCGCAGTTACATGCACCAGGTACTTAAACCTCTCCCTTCTTCTTGTGCTGTGATACAACAGATAAGTAGCAAGACCTTGTTGCCATATTAGTTGTTTGAGAGATTATGCCAAAAACAAGAAGTCATTGGATTTTTCTGTTTTCTAGATATTGGCTCGTTTTTTTTTGGAGTATGTAGGATAGTGGATTGGATTAATATAAACTCGGAGACAATATCTTTCCTTTGTCAATGCTAATATATAACAACTAGTGGGTTTCTGATCTTCTCTTAGACTCGCCATAATTCTTGAAGCAATTACTTTTTGGGAAAGCTACAATACTGATCTGATAATGAATCATGCACTCCTAGCATTAATTCTTTCAATAATAGCTTTTTAGTCTCTACAGGTAACTAAGATTTTCCTTTGTATTGCTGTAATGCTTTGGTCAGGAGTGAGGACCCCATGAATTGTTGCAACTCTCTCCTAGCTTCTTGATTCTTTTGCTGATTGCCCATGAATTATATATCTAAAAGAAATACATGTATGCATATGTGTAATATGTATGTATTTAAGGATCTGGTTAATCCATTCAAATAGTTGTTTTACTCATAGAATTTCTTATCCTCAGGTCTGCCCCATTTAAATAACGGTCCCACACTAAGGTGGGGGCAGCATGCAGCATCACATGGTAGTTTACCATGTTATTGGAGCTTATGCATCTCTTTCTTTTGTTGCTTATTTTGCAGGATGCACATGAATTTTTGAATTTCTTGCTGAATGTGCTTGTTGATATTCTTGAGAAAGAGTCGAAAGCTGCAAAAAGTTCCCCTGAAGCCTCGGCAGCATCAGAAAAAGTTCCAAATGGTCCATGCCGACCTCAAGCCAATGGTGTCCATAAAGAGCCTCTTGTTACATGGGTCCACAAGAACTTTCAGGTAATCAAGTCACCTAATCTGATGATGTCTGTATTGAGTGGTATTGGTGATAGCTAATGATGTTGTTTTGAATATTATGTTCAATGCAGGGCATATTGACCAATGAAACAAGATGTTTGCGCTGTGAAACTGTCACTGCAAGGGATGAAACCTTTCTCGATTTGAGCCTCGACATTGAGCAAAATAGTTCTATCACGAGCTGCCTCAAAAACTTTAGTTCGACAGAGACTTTGAATGCCGAGGATAAGTTCTTCTGCGACAAGTGCTGCAGGTTCTTATCTCATCTTTCCCTTTTAGCTGTTTTTTCGTTTCATTTTTGGTCCTTGATTTTTCTTACAGCAAAATTTAATCATTTTTTCTTGTAAGATTGATCTTTGTTGACTTGAAGGTTCTGTTTTTCTTTCCCCTCCTTTTCTTCTTTTTTTCTTTTCTCACTGACCTGGTTGCTGTTGACATGATATTGTTAAATTTTGTTTTGAAGGGCTTCTCACAAAGTCAAATATCGATTTATGTCCTGTTTCTTTGCCTTCCAGTATTGACCAAATAACTTCATCTATAGTTGTTAATTTATATGCTTATAAATATATGCACCAAATATGCCTATGGAAAATAATGGATTGATGCCTTGTTAGACACTCTCTTTCGGAGCCATTGAACCTTTTAATTGTCCATATATCTGCCCTGATATATCTATTTGTTTGACAGTTATCATCTTAAATCTATATAATTTTTCAAAACACAGAATAATTGAATAAAAATGTGTTTTTACATCATGTATGTAATTATTAAATTTAAAACTCTATTGAACTAAGGGAAAATCTTTTTTTTTTTTTGGACTTCTGCAGTATTGGGTCTGAAAGAAATTGAACCCATCTGTGCACAAGAGGGGGGTGGGGGTCTGAGAAAAGGTTTTATGTTGAAATGTGGTGTTCTAGCTACAGTTTTCCCCTATTTTTAATTGTACTTTAGAAGCTGTTGTTTCTTGTTTTAGGTTTGGATGTCTAATTGGATTTAATGGTTAAATTTCTATGTTGCTCCAAGTTTTCTAATATACCCTATTATGTTTATGTAACACAAACTCCTTTGTGGTCAGCGTATTTATCTGTGGTCTTAATTTCCATGGTTCCAGTGTTTGCACAAAATGTACATAAGTTGGTTATTACATTCTTTCCGTATGGTTACATTATTATGATGCGGACCCTGCAAAAGTTGAATTTTGTATCTCATGCCTTTACATGCATCATATCATGGAGACTAAGAGATTGAGAATTGTGGATATGCCATTTACATAAAAACTGTTTGTAGAATGGAAGCTTTTATTTTTGTTTTAAGCACTTTTATCCACCTCTTAAAATAGTACTAGTTTGCATATGTATCTATTGAAGGTTGAAATTTATATTTGACGCTTGTATATACATTGCATGTGCCTCAAGGCTTGGGTATAAAATGACGTCAACATAATACAATGTCATTTGAGAAGTTTGCATTTGGTATTAGGTCCGGCAGCCTCACAATGTCCACACATAAGTGGACGAAAAGATGTTGTTTTGTTACATTTTTACTTGTGTTGTTACCAGATTACATTTTTAGAAAACTGTAAAAGTTGGATCTTGTATATTGTCGTTGTCCGTGCATCGTATGAACCTGAAAATTGAATACATGATTGATAATTCTTTAAACTCTTTTGAAAGGCTGTTATTCATGTACTAGTATTAAAGTCAAAATATAATTGAAAGTCATATATATATATATATATATATATATATATATATATATATATATATATATATATATATATATATATATATATATATATAGATGGACGTCTTTATACGAGGTTTCATACCGCTTTCAAAATTGGAAGCAGTGCCTCTTAAGTCTAGGTTAAACAAGGGCAATATGAGAAACCATAGATTGTGTGAGGATGATTCAGTTCTTTGACATCCACTTTCTAAAACATCTAGTGTTTTTGTCAATATATCTTCTGGGCATTTTGCGTCAATAAAGAAACACTGGAATATTGTCTTCTTCCATGCAGTTTGCAGGAAGCCCAGAAGAGGATGAAGATAAAGAAGCCTCCACATATCCTAGTGATTCATCTCAAGCGGTTCAAGTACATTGAGCAACTTGTTCGGTATAAGAAGCTATCTTACCGGGTGGTATTCCCCATGGAGCTAAAGCTTAGCAGCTCAGTCAATGATGCAGATGCCGAGTACTCTCTCTTTGCAGTTGTGGTTCATGTCGGCAGTGGGCCAAATCACGGCCACTACGTCAGCCTCGTAAAGAGTCACGACCACTGGTTGTGCTTTGACGATGAGAATGTGGAGATGATCGATGAGTCCATGATGCAGAGCTTCTTTGGGTCCGCACAGGAGTATTCAAGCAACACGGATCATGGCTACATCTTGTTCTATGAGAGCACCAATGGAAGGAGTTGAGGGATCAAAAATTTTCCAGAGCACGAGTGCTGTAACCTGGCCGGCCCCCTTGGAACCTTCCATACTTCTTTCATTCATCTCCAAAGCCCTATATGTTTGGAAGAGCTCTTGGGAAGTACAAGATGGATGCATAATTCTCAGGTGGTTGTAGTGTACAGTGTGGGTGGTGGAAATGCACTGTCCTCTTCAAAGAAAGAAAAAATAAAACATCGGTGTATATGGTTGTTGAGAGTTTTAGGGGAGATTCTGTATTCCTCACTGTTGAATATCAATAACAGAAAATGCAATTGCAGTTTGAGGAAATTAGTGCATCCATACAGTTGCAGCTACTAGAAAGTAACTCATTGATAATGCAGTATTCTTTAACCTCTGCTGTTGAAAAAGTTAATCATTTGGTTATTTGAACTTGCAAGCTTTCTGGGCTATGCATGACAGCTTTGTGAAGCTGAGTGAATTTGACCTAGTAGGGTGGAAGAGAACAGATGAATAAAGTTGCAGTTCACAGATGATTGTGATGTGATTTCAATTTTGTGTTGCTTTGAAAATTTTGAGCTTGTCATATTTTTCTTTTATATATTGTCTATATTCAAATTTTGTCAAGTTATCTGTTTTAGCTTGCATGAAGTATTGTGATGCCTCCCTTTGTTAAGGGCCAAGATCCTAATGAACTAGGATATAAATAACGAACCATGTACAATCTTTTTGTTTATTTTTTTATTTTTTCCAAGTGGAGGAGGTGATTCATCTTTTTCTTTATAGGCATACATGAGAGAGACATGAGTTACAAGCTCTTAATGATGGACAAATAAAAAAAATGACAGTTACATGATTAATGGTGGGAGATATGTAAGGACATCCATACTTATTATTATTCACAATACTCCCTCATGATCTCCCTTATCCCTTATGTCTCGTTAAAATCTTACTAGTAAAAATCCTGTGATTAAAAAAAAAAAAAAACTAGTGAAGGAAAAAAAAAGTACAACATTCTTAAACACAATGTTTGGCATGCCTCATTAAAACTTGTCAGGAAAACCCAGTGGGCTAAGAAAAAAAGTACAATGCACAAACAAAATTTGCTCTTGAAAAATATACGCGTCCTGATGAGATAAACTTCACTTTCAGCATGTAACATCTCTGAGACGGAGCATTCCAATTTTACACACCAGCTTCTTAAATGTCGATGTCGACAATGCTTTTGTGAATATCAACACCGCCTCTCTTCTAGAGCGCATATGTGTAGCAGAATTTCAATGATATGTGTTTGATCCTGTCACCTTGATGTAGCCTTCTTACAGACAACATTACCTTCAAACGATATTGTCGAAGAATCTTTCATTGAGCTCAATCCACATGATTCTCGAATATACTGGATCATAAATCTTAATCGTATGCATGCATGACTTGCTTCATAGATTGCAAGAATTTCAGAGTGATTGAATAAAGTGGAAATCATACTTTGTTTTACAGATCCCCATGATATATCAGTATTGCCGCACATGAAGACATAGCTTATTTGTGATCTCCTTCTATGTGGATCAGAGACATATTTGACATCTGCATATTCAACTAAATGTGACTTTGATTCTTTGGGATGGAACACACTCAAATCAACTATTCCACATAAATAGCGAAATACGTGTTTAACAATATTCCAGTGCCTCCGAGTTGGAGAAGAGCTATATCTTGCTAATATGTTGACTGAAAATACAATGTCTGATAGTGTACAATTTGCAAGATATGTAAGTAATTAAAGAGTAATTTAATTATCTCCAGTTTGACACAAATAAGATTTCTTAAGCATTTAAATTTTCTATCTCTTTACTAGAATTTATTTCTGTCTTCTTCTTAGTATACTACCAGCAGTTTTAGTGATAGAATACAGAGAGATCTTATCCTATTTAAATAGTCTTTTGTTAACTTGTCTCTCTTATTTGACAACAAGTCTGAGACTCGCCATGCCTCCACTCCTGTTTTGATTAAAGAGAAAGCATTAAATGTTTATTAACTTGTCTCTTTTATCATCTCCTTTGAACATGTGATGTGCTAGCCACCTCACTTTTTTTCACCCTTGTAAGTAGTGACAGATTGTCTATTCTTGTCTCAAGTGGACTGCACTCTCTTTTTATATACAATTCTTGGCCTGCTATAATACAAGCTTTATTATTGTCTAATCAGCCCACAAAGTAATTGTTTCCCACTTTTCACTCTAGAGCTGTCACAGTACAAGCCTAATCTCCTTTTTAGCCTAGTCTTAACAGTTGCACCTCTTACCTAGCTGCAACATTCTCTCTTATTTTTTTTAATATAAGCAAAATTCAAATATAGAGAACTTAAGTAAGAAAAACCGTCAATATGCGTTACTATATAGACCAAAACTTTCAAATCTGAGGGAAGTTATTGAGTTACGACTTTCATTAATTCTTCAGTAGCTTCTCAGTTAAAGAAGTGTCAAAACATTCAATTCTTCGTCAAGCTTCTTTTACTCAGTTCATTCAATTCTCTATTGATCGGAGAATCTTGTGTTTTAAAGTCTTTAGTCTCTTTTAATTTCTTGATATTAAAATTGTTGGAATTAAAGAATATAAAAGCGAATCTTTGAGCTGAATTATGGTAAGATCCGTTGATCGAATCAATTGGATGATGGTTGGAGTGTGTTCTCCTTCCATTTGGGATGAACGTGGTATATTCACATGTTCAATTCCGACTTCGAATGAATGAGATATTCAAGTCTAAAGATTGCCTAATTCAAAACCAAATGGGACTAAAGGTAGTTAAAAGCATTTAGTCCCACATTGGCCATGGGATGGAAGGTTGTGGTGTATAAATAGAGAAAGTTGAGAATAAAGAGCGTGCCCTTTGGGTACTTGGAGTTTTCGCGCGCGAAAAGGAGGGAACTATGCCCGCACATGCAGGCATGCGCGCGCGGCGGCCGGCTGGCCGGGGGGCTGGTGCCCCTGCTCGCCAACGGATCCGAACCGCCCGCCAACAGATGTCTGAAAACCGTCTGGGCGGTTGGACCGTTGTGCGGTTTGGACAGTTGGGCGGTTGGACCGAACGGTTGCGACGGTTCTGTCCGAACCGTCGCAACTGTTGAAATCTGGCGGAGGAGCGCTATAAATAGCGCTCCGATTTCCCTTTCTCAGACACACCAACAACGAAATCTCTCTCTCTTTGAGTTCTGATCTACCTGAAGTGAGTTTCGGCCTGAACTGGGATTCCAGCGTGAAGTAGGAAAGCGACTTCCAAAGAATATTCTGCGAAATTTGTTCTGAAAGAGGAATCAGAAGAAAAATATTCTTCAACATTCCTTCGTCCTCAACAGTGGGTGCTAGCAAATATTTATCCGAAATTTGTCCTTGTACCGATCCTCCGTACGGTGATTTGGTAGTGCTATCCAAATACCGTGAAGGAGTGTTGTATCTTGGGAGACCAGCGACCATTATCCCGTTAGCACCGGTGCGGGGGACGTAATTGTCTTAAGAAGATTCGCTCTAAGCGTACCTCACTCCAAAATACTGTATAAGTGGATTAAGTCCTTTATACAGGGGTGTTTAACCAAGGAAGGAGTGTTTAACCAAGGAAGGAAATTGAAAGGTGATTCTTAAATTAAGAAACGTTCTATTGAACGGAAAACCTCCCACCTGATATTTGCCGACCTGGCCAATTAGATTGTTGATATCTCAGTGATCTTGATTAGTTGTCAGATTGATTTCTGTTAAGCAGATAACCAACAAAAATGTCAACTATCGAAGATAGTTATTTATTACTCTTTGATTACATGAGCCTTACTGTGTATATTTTATTTGATTTGAGATATTGTGCTAGTTGGTTCTCACTATTGTTTTTAGAGAATAAAATTAAATCTTGTAAACTTGAGTACTGTCTTTGTGTAGAAGAGAAAGCCCAACTCCAAAGAGGACGTTGGTGGTTGTATACTATTCCGCGAGAAGAGTAGATGGAAGTCCAACTCCAGGGAGGACGTTAGTGGTTGTATACTCTTCGATGAGAAGAGTGAAAGTCCAAGCTCAGGTGTGAACGTTGGCGGTGTAATCATTTGATTCAGGGTGAAGCTAATAGTGGATTTGAGATCCTAAAGAAGAGGCCTCTAAGTGGTGGACGCAGAGGGATTTTCCGAACCACCTTAAAATCTTCGTGTTCCGCTCTTTATTGCACTTTATCTTTCTACTATAACTATTGCATTAATTGTTTAATTGTGATTAAGTTATTGTTACACTGGTGCTGATTGTTCCAATCAATTTCTAGTACAAATCTTGATTCTGTCACTGAATCTATTAATAGAAATTGTATCCTGCTAGTTAGTTTTTGATTCTTTTAATCGCAGTTTGATTCTGCTTGTCTTACCAGCCGAACTGACATTCTAATAGAACCTCAAGTTCTTGGGAATTTTTTTTAGTTAAACCTTAGTTTTAATTTAAACCCTACACCCCTCCTTCTAGCTTCCAACACCAACACTTATGTAGCGTGGAAGAGTTCGATTTTTAGAATTAAAATCCAGAGAGGTCTCTTTTTGAAATTAAATTCAAAAAGAAGATTTTTTTTAAAATACTTAAAAAAATATTATGAGGTATTAAACATGAGAAAAAAATAGCATATGGTATTAAACTTAAACTTTGAGGTTGTTTTCATTATATAAGCTTTTTATCAAAACCAATCAAAGAGAGGTTTTCTCCCGTGACTTCTTCACGAATTTTGTCTGTTTGTTCGTCCGTCCGTCTTCAACAACCCAAATGAGAGAAAGTCCCTCCTCCTTCCTCTTCCTCTCTCTCCCCCACCCCTTCCTCCATCCTCCTCCCCTCAACCCTCCCCTCCCCACCGTCCCTCGCTGCTCTGTTGGTTGGTTTTCATCGCTGACAGAGCGATATGCTAGTTTTTAATTACAAAAATCATTTCAAACACAATGGGAGGTATGCTCACCGAGAGAGACCTCACCTCATATATCCCACCAACGAAACGAACAGACCGCTGCTGCTCTCTCTAGCGTTATCCTTCTCTCATCCCAAACCCACAGGCAAGCAAGAACCCGAGAGAGACAGAGAGAAAGACGAAGATGCTCCTCTTCGGGGTATCGTCACCTCCCTGCTCGTCCCCTTTCCTTTCGTTCTCTTCTACAAAGAGCTCAAAGCTTGCATCTTTAAGCTCCTCCTTCAATGGTCTCAGAATTAGAACCAGCATCCCCATCCAAAACCAGCTGCCGCCTCCCTCCAGCAAAATGGTGGTCAGAATGTCAAAGAGAGAGGAGGAATTGAATGAGATCAGAGCGAAGACCACGGAGGAGATCAATGAGGAGATTATTGATCTCAAGGGGGAGCTCTTCATGCTGAGACTTCAGAGGTCGGCGAGGAACGAGTTCAAGTCCAGCGAATTCCGCAGGATGAGGAAAAGGGTAATGGTTTCTGCCCCTTTTTAGGGTTTTTGTGATGAGAATTTGAAGACCCATGTTATGTTTTCGTAGTTCTTGCTCGGTTGCTGGTCAAAATTGGACATTTGCGGAGAAAACCTATTGTCTGGCTTGTTAGTTCATGCTCGTCAAAATTAGATTTTGTTTGGAAATGTTGGTTCATGTTCTTAGTATAAATTTGGACTTGAAAAACAAAGAACACATACAATATTTGCTTCATGGTGGAATGTCAAACTAATTTCAACTATCCCAACTAATGAAAGAAAGGAAATAGAGGGGCTTCCCTTGAAACCTATAGGCCTCATAATGGTACAAAAGCCTACCTTATTTGTTAAGCAAGACTATGCCAGACACAAGCATGCCAAAATATGCTAGACAAAGAAAGAATTTAGAAAATGGATTGGAGGTGATAATTTGCTAATAGAATGCATTCGACAAAAAATATGGTTTAGTGAAGAAGCCCGATCAAAGCACATTTGCAAATTGGATGAGAAATTGAAAAACCATATTCTCACGTATAAACTTTACATGTCAACTCCTGTTCTCTATTGAGAAAAGTTTTCCCTTGTGATTTCAACATTTTATATATGACATATTGGGTTTCAATCGGGATTTTTCATATGGGATATAGCGGATATCGGATGATATATTGGGGATATGGGATCAATAATGAAACGTGGAGGTATGATGAGGGTAGAAAATCTTACCTTATTGGTTAAGCCCATTCAACCAAAATTATGCTATAAGTTATTGTGTAGCAAAGAAGATCAAACAAAGAACATTTCCAAATTGAATCTTATTGAGAAATTGAAAAATCATATTATCACACATAAACCTTAAATGTCACATATCTAACATCTTACACTGATCTTACTATACACATCAGACAGATATGATTTCTTTATATTGTTAAATTAATTGCCACAAGTTTGTTAAAATAGATAATTACCTTTATAAAAACATAGAGTAAACAAAGAAAATAAGATACATTCTGTTTCTCCATAGACGGATAAAATGATAAATAGAGCTATTGAGTATATCAGATCACAGAAATAACTATAAAATTCATGGTCATTTGTCTGTAAACATTATATTCTTAATAAGCAATGTTTATGAATATAGTATCTTACATTTTTTTTTTCTAAAACAAATATCTTTATTAGCCTTCCTATGTCTTATATCATACATTTCTTTAAAGTATTGTGTCAGCATGATTCTTTTTTGCCTTTTGTTTTGTTTTGTTGGGTTTATGTATATATGTGTTCATCTCCAGTCTTTTTTTTTCCGGAAAGAAACGTCGTGTTTATGGCTATGTGTTCATCTCCAGGTTTTTTCTTTGAAACATAAAAAAATTGCTGTATTTTGACATGTTATCTGATAAACGCATTTTATGAATATCAAATAGAAATATCTCAATTTAGTTAGTATGTATTGGCTTGAGGGTTTTTTCTTGAACAATGCAGAATATTGATGACTGCTGAATTCACTTCATCCTACATGTCTTAATTTCCTTAGTTTAACAACCAAGAACTTGAGACTTTAACATGCTACTTTCTTCCATGAAATCAATGACAAAAAAAAATCAGTCCAGATGCCTACTTATTATGGTTAATTTAGTTTCCAGTGACTGAAATTGCTCCAGAGTAAAGTTGTTAGATTAAGGAAAATAACTGATGAGGACATCACGTGATGCATCCATCCTTTTAGTTAAGTTTATTTTTGCATTATTTTATTTTGTTTTAGTTGTTTTCTTTTTTTTTTTTGTTGGTATAATCATTTTTATCCAATATTACCTAAGTGCTTGTTTTTTTTAATCTGTGATTGTTCTCATAATATGATACTCTACATGGCGTGCTCTGCTGTCCATGCTTGTACTCATTTTTCATTGCTTATAGTAAACCAATAATTATTAGAAGTAGCACTCTGATTAATAAGCAATGTGGTTTCAAACTTCTGATGAAAGCTAATCCTGAGCTCGATAACTCATATACTTTCTCAATCTTGAAGCAGTGTGTGGCGCAGGTTTATAAGAACTGACAACTGCTTGGCAGGAGAGGGACAGAGCTTAGTGTCTGTTTTTATAAATGAGGATAGTTTCAAAGCCCTCATCTCTTTCTATATTCATTTCAATACACATCCAGATATACATGATCTGACCATGCAATATATCTAATTTTCCATAGATTATAATAATACCTATTAGATAACACTTTATTCTTAGGCCAAAAGCATTATTCAACAATTGTTTTATATCTTATAAGCTAATCTGAGATGACAAATTGATAGGAATCGGATGACTCAGATTTACTAGTATTTATTAGATTTAGAATTTAGATTTGAAGAAATTTGATTTGATTTGGTATGATTTAGATTTTTATTTAGTTTAGATTTAGATAGATTTTGTTAAGATTTAGGAGTTAATTGGAGTTAAATTTGAGTAGATTTGATTCTATCAATAATTACATGTGCGATGCACGTTTTGTAGGCTATATATAGCCATGTATTAGATTTTTGAAATAATGATGATTTGAATTAAATTTATTTCCCAATAGAAATCTGTGTTTTTGCATTAATCTCATGGATTAATAGAACCAGGTGGTGAAGCCGAGACCTGGGTTGCGATCCGTGGTCATACCTAACCCCCAAATTCCTATTCTTCCCCCATTCTACAAAATCACACTAGAAAACTCAAAATTTTACTCTTCCGTCCCACATCATTTTGGTATCAGAGCTGAAATTTCTGAAAAAATGTTCATCATCTTCCCAGACTCCCATCTGCAAGCTTTAAATTCATGCCATCGCCATCGCCACCTCCACAATGCCTTCATTGCCTCCTCCTCATCATTGTCATCGTATCACCGTCGTTGCCTCCATCCCATGTCGTCCAATCTCTACCAAGTCCTCGTCGTCGTTGCTGAGATCTCCACGTCGCAATGCCGACGAAGACTGCCTCGTCGTCACTCCTCCGATCTTCTCCGCCCTTCCTTTTCATCTTCATGTCCTCAAAGAAACTGTTTGCCATCTCCATCTTATCTTGTTACTTACCATTGTATTCATCAGAGATGGATATTTTTAAACCGAGGAGAATGATGGGACTCGGATGGCTCAGATTTACTAGTATTTATTTAAATTTAGAATTTAGATTTGAAGAAGATTTGATTTGATTTGGTATGATTTAGATTTTTATTTAGTTTAGATTTAGATTGATTTTGTTAAGATTTAGGAGTTAATTTGGTTTAAATTTTAGTAGATTTGATCCTATCAATAATTACATATGCGATGCACGTTTTGTAGGTTATATATAGCCATGTATTGGATTTCTGAAATAATGATGATTTGAATTAAATTTATTTCCCAATGAAAATCTGTGTTGTTTGCATTAAATTTCATGGATTAATCGAACCAGGCAGTGAAGCCGAGGCCCGGGTTGTGATCCGTAGTCATACCCAACCCCTAAAATCCCTGTTCTTCACCAATTCTAAAAAATCCCACTACAAAACCCTAAATTCCACTCTTCCGTCCACATCACAAATATCTCTAATTCATCAACCCTGAAGCATTGTATCGGCAGAAGTCCATTGTTTCAATTGTTTTGGAAATGCATGAACTAATACACATGGATGGATGCTGACTATTGGCACCTTTGTATCTTTCAGACTCAAGCATATACTAAAAACTTATTACTTATCAGGCCAAATATATACAATGCCTAGGTCTCAGCAGAAATATATTATATTGAATTGTTGGTTTTATTCTTATTATTCTTGTTATTTTGTTTATTACTTATCTGCAAATATCTTTCCTTACTATTTTCAGTTACAATTGACAATTGATTAATGAAGTGCAATGTAACTTACAAACTAATATTTACGGTCAGTTAACAGCTAACTCTAAAGACCATGTTTGTCTTTGACTCATTTATCTGCCAAGTTTTTCCTCACTATTTAGAGGAAAAATATATACGGTATACCTATATTCTGCAAATATCTTTAGTTGCATGGTGGTGTTAGCATTATATTTTTTTTCATTCAAACTATCTTCAGTTTATCTTCTTTATTATTGTCAGTCTAAGTTGAATGCTATGAGATTGTGCAAATTAATATCTGTTTGTGCGCTACTTATAAATATAAGCACTCTTTTATTTCTAAATTTAAGCTATCTGGCTATTGGGTTTAGAGTATCTTCCAAGGTTTGAAATATCACCCAATGCCGATATTTATGGCCGATACAGATATTGCTGATACAACCTAATATGACCAAGATAATACTGGTACTGCCAATATGGTAATCCAAAACGGCCGGTAAATGACTGATAGTTTTGATTTTGATACCAAAAAACCACGGCAGACTGCGCTAGTGATACACGTGATTTCAAAGCCATGGTATCTTCTATACTCCTGGTCATGCTTGTTATTATTAGACATCTAATCATCTGCATTTCATTTGTGATTATCTCCCATACTTTCTTTCTAATTTTCATATAAATCTCATCCCTTATGTATTAACTTTTCTTGTCCTATGAATTTAATGACTGCCAGCTTTAAACTTTGTTCAGCTGGAAGTTCTGATAACTAATGCCTACTGGTACTGGAAACATCACATGAATCTTGTAAAAAATAAATCTCTTCCTACCACCTCTTCTCAAGCATTTGTTCCCACTTAACAGGTGCTTTTTGTCAGAAACTTTTTTCTGAAGCCTTCTGCTATCACATTAAATACATCCTGCATAAATCCAACAAAACTTTTGGATAAAGATATAGGAGACAAATGTAGCATTGCGTAACAGGCTACTCTTTTCTTACTAGCTTAAGATTTCTCCGGCATGGTTTGTGAGCTTATAACTTTACGTTTATGGTCATCGATTCTTGTAGCCCATTTTAGGATTCCCCTTTGTGGTTTCTTTTCTGGTGGTGTTGGTTTGTG